>MJUT01030119.1:89767-121424 GCA_002080005.1 Gigantidas platifrons | reverse complement strand
TGTGTACCCAATATTGTCCGTTTCTCTGGTTTGTCCATTCTTCATCCTGTGCCGTGTGTACACAATATTGTCCGTTTCTCTGGTTTGTCCATTCTTGGTTTCCGCTTCGGTTTTTTCTAACTTTTATTTACGTTAAATATTTTGTTTGCAATTTCCCTCTGCAAACCAATCATCTTTTTAACTTTCTGTGTTTTGCTGTGATTTTTGTGTGTTTTTTTTTCTTTTTGGGTTTGGCTTCATCCTGTGTCTTTTGTGCTCAATGTTGCATGTGCATCTTGATTTCCCCTTCTGTAAAATCCAGCTTTTATTTAGTTTGTGCTTTGTTTATCTTCGTCCTGTGTCTTATGCACCCAATGCTGTCAGTTTCCAACTTATAATCAAAGTATAATTTATATCACTGTTACAAATTAATTCCCAGCATTCAATAAATTCGTTCTAAATATAACACTTCCTGTGATATAACCCTTATGTCCATTTAAATGTAGATTTCAAAAATAAAATTGATAATAAATAGGATAACCAACAATTATTATAATAATTATATTTCATAAAAACAGTAAAGAACCCATTTGTAGCTAGACTTTATTACGACATAACACTTAACGTAATTGTAAAAAGTTCTTATAATTATTAAAAGTTCAGATTAAATTTGATATAGAAAGCAATAAAATCAAGGAAAATATGAAATCAGGGAGATTTGACGGTAGTAAAGTGATTGATTTATTTATTGTGTTTTATCTAACGTCAAGTGAACGATATTTCAGCTAAATTCGTCACAAAATGAAATTTGCAAACATTAGATAATACAGATAAAACGAGTGGCTTTTTTCGGGGTAGGAGGGAGCGTTTTTTTTAATTAAAAGGGTAGCTAAGTACCAATATAACACAACATGATTGTTATTTCTCTGTTTATTTCTAAATTCTGTTATTATACATATGACACCTTCTGTGTCAAGAAGATTAGCTATATTATGCATAATGTTCAAGATTATAGCGTTTTTTCTATAATAACGCTGTTCTTCTGGTTAAACCTGAGGGTTATAATTTTAATTATGCGTGGAAAACACTTGACCGGATCATTTCACTAAATGTGGAGGTTTGTGTGAATAAAACTAGTATACCTCTCTATTTGCTATAGAAATACCCAGTCAAGTCAGGTATGTGAGGGGTCATGTTTTACACGTGTTGATTTTGCCTCTTTGATGTGAGGGGGTCATGTATTACGCGTGTTGATTTTGCCTCTTTGATGTGAGGGGTCATGTATTACGCGTGTTGATGTTGCCTCTTTGATGTGAGGGGTCATGTATTACACGTGTTGATTTTGCCTCTGTGATGTGAGGGGTCATGTATTACGCGTGTTGATTTTGCCTCTTTGATGTGAGGGGTCATGTATTACACGTGTTGATTTTGCCTCTTTGATGTGAGGGGTCATGTATTACGCGTGTTGATTTTGTCTCTTTGATGTGAGGGGTGATGTATTACACGTGTTGATTTTGTCTCTTTGATGTGAGGGGTGATGTATTACACGTGTTGATTTTGTCTCTTTGATGTGAAGGGTCATGTATTACACGTGTTGATTTTGCCTCTTTGATGTGAGGGGTCATGTATTACACGTGTTGATTTTGCCTCGTTGTTCGTGTTTTCAATTAAATTTACAAACTGTTCTGACAGTGCGGTATTTTTTACTTTTCATTTTATGTTTCCTATACATATTTATATACCTTAATTTAATTTGAATACTACAATCTGATTGGCTAATCTGCCTGGAGAAAATTTTTGTTATACTCTATAACCTTGGTTGGTATTGTGACGTCACCAGCGTGTTCATCCGCCAACGACAAATTCAGATAGTCACATGAAATAATCGTAAATAAAATCAGGGAATCATTAAATTTTGTTGTGAAAATTAAATTATAAGGAATATTTGAAATTGTTGAACAGGTTATACTTCCTGGTTTATTAAGCTTAAACTGACCCAAACCAGGTTATATCGTATAACCTGTTCAACAATTTCAAATATTCCTTAAATAATAATGGGGTCTTGTCCAGGTAATATGCCAAAATATTACCCAGGTCTGAGAGATATATTACCCGACCCGAAGGGGAGAGTAACATGTCTCTCAGACCTGGGTAATATATTGGCATATTACCTGGACAAGACCACATTTATATCATTATTATACTGAGTGTCTAATGGCTTTCACCTACGATATTTTCTACGATAGATGGCATTCGTGTACTATCAGTTATACATTCGGAACTCTCCCGGATTGCATCGGAGCTTATCGTTATATTTTCGTCATTACAAGTTGCGATAGACTGGTGGATCATACAAATAACTAATAAGATTTGTGTTAAGGGGGTTAATGATATGTACAATTATAGAAATGTTATTTATAGGGAATTAATATTGTTTATTAAAGATATACTCATAAACAAACCTCAGCCGTGATGTCAAAATGTTATTTTTGCATGTCTATTGTGTAGTGTTTTTCCCCCTATGTATATATTGTTTTTGGTGACAATCCAACCATTGGATTTCTAAACCAATAAAGAATTTAAAGAATTTATAAATAGTATGCCTCAGTACTACTGTATCACTGGCTGCACAAATTCTGGGGGTCATGGGTTCCCTTCAGACTCAGAACTGAAGAAAAAATGGAGAGTGGCCATCAAGCGGCTTGATGCAATTAAAAAAACCTCTACTGGACACCAGTAGCCCTTTTCACAAAAATTCTTACGATAAAAAATTGTAGTAAGTGTAAAACTAACATTAAATAGAGTTTCACAAAAATACTTACGATAATCTCAAGTTAAGCGTAAAAATAGTCCTAACTTTACGTGTAAAACTACCCTGTCCTAATTATAAAATTTTGATCGTACATAAGAGAAATTTTGGTCTTATCTTTTATCGTAGTGGAAAAAAAATGAAAAAAGATGGAGTACAGTCGCTTGAATTTCAATAATTTAAATAAAAAAAAGGAGTAAAAAAAATATAGTATATACAGTCGCCTGAATATCAGTGATTTAAATTAAAAAAAAAAGAGTAAACAAAATATAGTATGATCGCTTGAAATAAATAATAATAAAAAAAAAGAGTACAAAACATATTTTTTTATTTAAATCATTGAAATTCAAGGGACTGTGATTGGCGCTTCGACTTGAAAACAAGAGAGCAATTCATCGTTAGCGCATTTTCTCTTACATAATTACATGTACACATATCGATAAATGTTTATTGAAATGAATATGGTTTAATACAAACAGACCCAACAAATGACATTGTTGTTTACTCACTTTTTTGCGTGACAAATAACAGTCTACAACGATGCATTCCGTACATTTACCTTTTCAATGCAGCAAAGTGTATCGTTTACATGACCAAAAAATCAGGATAATTCCTTTAATTTCAGATTTCAAATTGGGAACGATCGACAATCGAAAATACTACTTGCAAACTCGGGGAGAATTATTCTTTTTCATTATTTATTTTTTCGGATAAAAACAGGAATACGGGATTTCCTTCTAGACTCCGCTTACAAAAGTTTTGTATGAACAGCCGCTTTAGGACTGGAAGTTTCTGGATCCAATGATATCGTTTTGATTTGACTTTATATTAATATAATTGATTAATTTCTGGCAACGTCGATGAGCATTGGACACTCGGGCAATACATCAACTGGTGTACATTCTTCTGTTATATTAATATTAATATATATAACAGGGATATTTATTCGTCTTCATGATTGATAGATGATAAACATATCTTAATTTGGGTTATCTCAGAAAAATCGGGCTAAATTTTCATCAGTAAAAAAAAGAACAAGTGTTTAATATAATTTTATGTGGGATGGGATTAATTGGAAAAAAAAAGGGGGGGGGGTAAATATTTTGCTGACAAATAACCGATAAAATGAATTATATGCATAGGGTTTTTTTCACACTCCAGATGCACTCCCTTAAAATACTTCTACCAAAAGTAACCACCCGTGGATGATGACGCACAACTTTAAGTAATGATAATTATTATAGATCATTTTAATTTACATACATTAGAAATGTTCTCCCTATACAGATACGAAAATCATACCCGTTCATATTTTGTGACCGATTCATATATTAGATAAACATTCAATATAAACATACAGACACATCATAGCATAACAATCTGCTTATAAATTACTGAATTAGTGCCGGGGATATTTTATAGAATAATTTTATTTAAAAAAAAATGTTTTGTTGTACTATCGGGAAATGAAACTCGGCTGCTAAGGAAGATGGTTTATGGTGTTTAACGCCCCTTTCAACAATATATCGGTCAGTTTTATTGGTGGAGAAAACTGGAGTACTCGGAAAAAAAACATTAACCTGTCGCAAATCACTGACAAACTTTATCACATAATGTTGTATCGAGTACACCCAAGGAAGAATTTTTATCGTAAGTGTAATTTTAGTCGTAAGATTAAAATTTGTCGTAAGATAATCTTTGTGTAAAGGACTTAGGAATTGTCGTAGGATAATCATAAGTGAAAAGTTTAGGATTAAAGTTACGAATTTTTGTGAAAAGGGCTACCTTAAAGTACGACGATTAGCCATCTTGAAACCTGACAAGTTAGGAAGACGTCCGAGCATTTCCGCAAACGTTCCGAAGGAATAACTGATAGTACACGGAGCGCCACCACGCGTCAATAGGTGCGGGTGTAATCCATTGTCCAGGTAATATGCCAAACTATTACAGTACCAACTATCATTACAGAAATACGAAGTATAAAGATAGTAGATATTTTTATTCTTCAAGTAATACGATTTATCTTATGATAATTTAATTTGATTTGAATACTGCAATCTGATTGGCTGATCCGCTTGGAGAAAATTTTGGTTATACTCGATAGACTGGGTTGGTATTGTGACGTCACCAAAGTATTCATTCCCCAACGACACATTCAAATAGTCACATGAAATAATCTTAATTAAAATCGAGGAATTGGGTTGTAAGCATTAAATTATAAGGAATATTTGACATTTTTGAACAGGTTATACTTTTATAACCTGGTTTGGAACAGTTTACGCTTTTCATAAAACGCTTTGCGGTTTATTAATCGTAAGCTGCCCCAAACCATAGAACATACAAGTATGAGAATACCGGAAACGTCATATTGATATGTCCAAAAGGCGTCCTTCTTTCGCTTTGCAAGCAAACGAGCGATCAATCAGATGACAAAATCTCATTAGCACATGCGGGGTACACATTTAAGCCAGAGGCTAAAATCACACAATAAAATTATTTACACGATTGTTTAAGAAATAATCCATGGCAGCCATTGTGTTATATTCATTTAACCCTGGGCTGGGCCTTTATAATCGAATTTAATCCCGAGCGTCATTGATGAACATCAATTCAAAAGAAAGGGAAAATACTACAAATCCCACTTCGACAAGGAGGCGTACACGAAGCCAAAAAACGCCAGGATCTATGTTCTAAACTGGAAGTCTTCATATGACGTCATGTTGTTTACGTGCCAAAATTGTCAACAACATTTCGCGGAATTTTAATTTTCTACGGTACATAAATAACGTACAGCATTTCGCAGGAGGGTAAACGGAATAGCCGAATTGACAACATTACCGCGTTTGCGCTAAAAATGTGGTTGTTGAGTATTATATAAACTGACGATAACACGGCGTCATATTAGAATCTATATTAAGCTACTCAGTAAATCATGACAGCACAAACTGATGACATCACAATAGATTTTTGTGCTCATAAATTTCATAAATTTGTCAATGGCGTCGCCCATTTACAAGAAGAAATCATTTAGTTTTTTTTGTACTTTTTTCTATGTTTAGAATCAAAATGATTTACGCTCTTCCGTGTGTTCTATTTCATTTTTCTTTGGGTGGATCTCACACGATAGTATCTTTTCACACTCGCTCTTCACACAAATACAACCTATATAAGGCTAAATTTCAAATAAATCACTTGTTGGCATAAATTAGTGTTGAAAAAAAGAACAATACAGTAATATTAATTCAGTGCACCAAATACAATACACATTCTACTGTCAAGCTTCTTTAAGAGTATGACTTGTCGCTGCTTACTACACAGACTGGGAAAATGATTTATACTTCTAATTTTTCATTCAACAGTGGTCGTGGGTTTAGCAGATGTTACGGTGTAAAAATCCTTTTGTAGTTTGTAGTAAGCCTTTGAGTTTTACATGAGTTACAGATTACAAAAGAACAAAACAGTATAACTACATTTAATATGACTCGTTTCTTGTTAGGAAGAGCTTGAAGATATCAAAGGGTTAATCTGAAGCCAAGCAACGATCTACAAAGCAACACATAGAAATTCCAAGGATCGAGCAACGCGAACGCCACCAAAACCGGGTATGAACTGATGTGCCTCTGAAGTGTTAGTAGTTCCTGCTCCACATGTGACACCCGTTGTGTTACTGTTAAATGAGCAAATAAAAAGAACAGACAGACAGTCAAACCTGTCCATGCGGTCACCTCATTTCAGCAGTCACCTGTATTAAAGGTCACATTTTTGTAGTCCTGAAATAGAAAACATCATATGAATTGAAGCTCTTTTAAGAGGTCACCTGTCTTATACGGCCATCTTTACTTTGTCCCAAAGGTGACCTCATAATAGAGGTTTGACTGTATATGTAAGATAAATTTGGTTTAATAGAGACACAACATGTTTTCTTTAATTAATCTTATGTTAACTGTCCATAAAATATGAAACCATAAGGATTTAATCATGATAAGCTGTAAATCGCAGATTAGCAGACAAATCTGTGGCACTTCCTGTTACGCTTTGTACAATTTAGTCCAACAGTCACAAACATACAAATCATTGAATACGAATCACAAAAACCAAAAACATTTGGAACCAATAGTAACAAAACATATATATCTTTGAATGGGAATCACAGAAAACAAGGGCATTCCAAGCCAATAGACACAAAAATAAATATCGTACGTTGCGAATCACAGAAAACAAGTACATTTGAAGCCGATAGTCACAAAAATACAAATATTGAACATGAATCGCAGAGAACACGGGAAATAGTCATCTGAAATATCGGGTAGCAATAATTAGAAACATCGGGAAACGATGATCAACAACATCGCGAAATAGTGCTTTTAAACATTAAGAAATGATGCCTAGAAATATCGGGAAACAATTATTAAAGATACCCGGAAGCAATGATTAGATACCAATGGGAAACAATTACTAGAAACATCAGGAAACGATGATAAGAAACATCAGGAAATATATATTATAATCACCGGGAAAACAATGTTTAAAATATCAGGAAGCAATGGTTATAAACGTCGGGAAGCAATGGTTACACACATCGGGAAACAATGGTTAAACACATCGGGACACTATGATATGAAACATCGAGAAATAAAAATCAGGAACATCGGGAAAGAATCTACCTCTTTAGTGTGTATAGTTTATGATAAACGACAGTTGATCCCTAGTTGACCCATGGTGTTATGTAAAACGTACAAGACAGGTTCATCTGAGTTTGTTTTCCTGCAATTATCTTAGTAATTATAACGTTATGTTCTTTATAGCACGGTAGAGACATATAAATAACTCCTAGCTATAATACAATGTTAAAATAACAATTTATCCCTCGTCTTTACAACCACGTTGCACTTTTAAGGACCGTAAAATTATATATAAATACGAAATGTATATATGATCAAAGTTGAACGACGCTATCAGTGAAGTAATAGATTTATTGTAAAGATAGTACATCACTCCTTCATCTAGTATGTTATAGTTTATGAAATTTTACTAACATAAACAACCTAATCGATCAACAGAAATGTATTATGTAATTTACAATGGAGTAGTAAGAACAGTTTGAATATATCAAAAGGGTAATCAGAATCCGTATATGGAAGAAGAACAGACAACACAATGGCCAAAAGAAAAAGTACAACAGAACAAACAACGATCTACAAAACATACACATAAAACTAATGATCGAGTAACATGAACCCCACTAAATACCGGGGTGAACGGGAAGTGTTTACGACAAGTGGAACATATCCGTGGTCATTGGTGACACAGATATTCCATAACGGTCAACCAACTAAGTTATCCGACGGTCAACATCGGTCATGTTTTATGCAATCACATGATGCTATCAGAGGTGGATTGCCAGTGGACGTGTTGGGCGTCCATACCCCGCCCTTAATGTTGGCAAAACATATGCTATAAGTGACTTAATTTATCAGACTATTTCTTATGGTTGTACACAATGTAGTAACTTTTATACTGCAATCGTTTTATTTGAGCAGTCAAAATGCGTTGACAGTATATTTACAAGTGATAAACGGTCACTGACCGTTTATGACATTTAGAAATGAGTTGGGGGCCTCTTGGGGGTAACTAGCTTTTTAAATAAATTGAATATTAGTAGTAATATCCATAAATGTCATTAATGATTGCAGTATAAAGACAATAACAGTGCATTGACTTGATATAAAATTCGATTTACGTATTCGGTACGGATCGGGGAAAATGCTCGGGTAACCCTCGCATTTTTCCCGATTCTAAGCCTCACCCGTTTATCGATTTTATGTCAAGTCAATGCACTGTTATTGTCTATAAACCTCAGGGGTTCCATCGGAGTCGTGGTCTCCTTATCAAGGCTTTAACATGTCCCTGTGAGAACCTAGACATCTACAAGATTTATCCCTTGCTAGACATCAAAGCCTAGATCCGGGACTGACTTAAAAGTATATGCATAAATATTTTCAAACCAAAATCACTCTCACAACTCCAACAGAATAGACCAAACCAAAGCGTATGCCAGTATCGTTGAATACAATAATTACTGATAAAGTATAGAAAACATAGAGTTTGTGCTCAAGACAGGCCTCTGAAATAAGCGTCATCAGGAACGTTCATAATCTAAAAATTGTAAATAATGTTGAGAGCAAGTAGTCCAAAGGGCCTAAATAAGATCGCCAAAATCTGCCCATGGTGAGGTGTACTCGATACAACATTATGTGATAAAGTTTGTAAGTGACAGGCGACAGGTCAGTAGTTTTCTCCGGGTACTCCAGTTTCCTCCACTGATAAAACTAACCCCCACGATATAGCTGACATGTTCTTGAAAGTAGCGTTCAACATCATAACCCAGACACATATCCTAGTCAAAATCGGTCAAGGTTACCTCTCCCTGAGGTAGATTGACATTTAGTGTTGATCAATTACATTATGTAGGAACTGTAGGTTTCAGTCGTAAAGATTAGATTGAACAAAATTGGAAATGTCAGAATAATTCTTGAACAAATAACTATAAATAAACTCAATACAAATATTTAAGATAATATTTGCCATTAAATTTGACAAGAAAGAGCCATCTAATAAAAAGAGTATTATTTCTGTTGTTTATATTCTGCCTTACATAATGGTGAACTAGTTTGTTACGTTTAACTCAACACTGATGATAAGATTTGTACTTTACGTTATGGAGGAAACACTTCTAGATCGTAATGTAGTTTGTTTATATCATAGTGCATTGTAACTGTCTAATAGAAAGCTAGAAGATAACAAAGGGATGATCAGCATCTCAATAGTTTGCTTATTAACATAAACATATAATAAAGGAACCATTGCATTATTGCTGTTCTACATATAACAGTCACAGTAGAATCTCTAATATTATTTTAACCACGCCACTTTTAATTCTGATGTAGTTGTTTAATATCCCTGGTTTGTGATTGGACAATGCTGTAATTTTCATGGTATCAATTCTACAATTGAGAATCATGAGATATTTTAGAAGATTGCCGCTTACGTCATCTTGTCAACAATGTTGCAATACACATGATTACATTTGAATGGAGAAAACTGAATTGTATTTGAATATTTCACGGCATCAATTGTCGATTTAATGGTGTAATTTTCACCAATTCCACGGCTGAAATAGCATGCAATATTTTTTTTAATTTTAGCTGATTACTACCTCTTATGTCATCTTGGCAATAATACGAAAATATATGATGTATGTATGTCTATCCTACACATGATTACATTAGAATGGAGATAACTGTATTGTATTTGAAATTTCACGGCATCAATTGTCGATATAATGGTCACAAATATCCGTTTGCTGGCTGCGCTAGCGCGTCGCCAGTAAACTCAATTTGCGACCATCAAATCTCCAATTGATGCCGTGACATTTTCAAATACAATACAGTTATCTCCTAATTCAAGTGCTTGTGCCATGCCAGGAAAGTGAGCTTCAGATATTTTCTAATGAATTCTGAAACTGACAATGATGTATTGTTGTTTTTCATTTTATAACAGCATTGTAACTAAAACGAGTAGGAAGTGGTCCCTAGTCTGCAGTTGATTAGGAAGTGGTCCCTAGTCTGCAGTTGATCAGGAAGTGGTCCCTAGCCTGTAGTTGATTAGGAAGTGGTCCCTAGTCTGTAGTTGATTAGGAAGTGGTCCCTAGTCTGTAGTTGATTAGGAAGTGGTCTCTAGTCTGTAGTTGATTAGGAAGTGGTCCCTAGTCTACAGCTGATTAGGAAGTGGTCCCTAGTCTGTAGTTGATTAGGAAGTGGTCCCTAGTCTGTAGTTGATAAGGAATTGGTCCCTAGTCTGTAGTTGATTAGGAAGTGGTCCCTAGTCTGTAGTTGATTAGGAAGTGGTCCCTAGTCTGTAGTTGATTAGTACTGTTTACTTAAGTCTGTTTATTCTATATACCGAGATCAACAAAATGTGTATTGACATCATATAACGTATCAAACCAAGCTTGTGGAGTGATAGGAAATTCTAGCATTACTATTTTATTTGATTTGATGAGAAGCGTCAAGACCCATATTGTTATGTAATGACTAGAATACTCGCCTCGAATGTGGTAGATCGTGAGTTCCATATTGCTATGTAATGACTAGAATACTTGCCTGGAATGTGGTAGATCGTGAGTTCCATATTGCTATGTAATGACTAGAATACTTGCCTGGAATGTGGTAGATCGTGAGTTCCATATTGTTATGTAATGACTATAATACTCGCCTCGAATGCGGTAAATCGTGAGTTTGAGCCCCTGTTGGGTCAAACTAATGACAGTTAAACTGACAATTGTTGCTTTTTCCGCCAACCATGTAACTTTAAGGAGTAAGATTAAGGACTGATTGTCTCGGAATCAGACTAATGTGTCCTAGTGGAGCGTCTACAGGAGAACTGTTGGAGATCCTCGGAATCAGACTAATGTGTCCTAGTGGAGCGTCTACAGGAGAACTGTTAGAGATCCTCGGAATCAGACTAATGTGTCCTAGTGGAGCACCATGTCTACAGGAGAACTGTTGGAGATCCTCGGAATCAGACTGATGTGTCCTAGTGGAGCGTTTACAGGAGAACTGTTGGAGATCCTCGGAATCAGACTAATGTGTCCTAGTGGAGCGTCTACAGGAGAACTGTTAGAGATCCTCGGAATCAGACTAATGTGTCCTAGTGGAGTACCATGTCTATAGGAGAACTGTTGGTGATCCTCGTAATCAGACTAATGTGTCCTAGTGGAGCGCCATGTCTACAGGAGAACTGTTGGAGATCCTCGGAATCAGACTAATATGTTCTAAGGGAACGCCATGTTCACAGGAGAACTGTTGGAGATCCTCGGAATCAGATTGATGTGTCCTAGTGGAACGCCATGTCTACGGGAGAACTGTTGGAGATCCTCGGAATCAGACTAATGTGTCCTAGTGGAGCGTTATGTATACAGGAGAACTGTTGGAGATCCTCAAAATCAGACTAATGTGTCATAGTGGAGCGCCATGTGTACAGGAGAACTGTTGGAGATCCTCGGAATTAGACTAATGTGTCCTATTGGAGAGCCATGTCTACAGGAGAACTGTTGGAGATCCTCGGAATCAGACGAATGTGTTCTAGTGGAGCGCCATGTCTACATGAGAACTGTTGGAGGTCCAATTATCAAGAGCTGTAGAGATTAAGGACTGATTGTCTCGGAATCAGACTAATGTGTCCTAGTGGAGCACCATGTCTACATGATAACTGTTGGAGATCCTCTGAATCAGACTAATGTGTTCTAGTGGAGCGCCATGTCTGCAGGGGAACTGTTGGAGATAATCGGAATCAGACTAATGTGTTCTAGTGGAACGCCATGTCTACAGGAGAACAACTGGATATCCAATCATCAAGAGCTGGAGGAGTTTGGGATCTTATTGACTCATTTGTATGCATGTTATAATTATAAGAAAAGCTTGAAGATATCAAAGGAGTAATCATAATGCGTATATCGAACAAGACCAGACAACATAATGGCCAAAAGAAAAAGGACAAGAGACGAACAACGATCTACAAAACATGGACATAAAACTAAAGATCAAGTAACACGAACCTGACTAAAACCTGGGGTGAGCTCAGGTGCTCCGGAAGGGTAAGCAGTTACGATATGGATTTCCATCGGCAGGTATAGTGGTAGTTCTTGTGTTCTATTATCCTAAGTGGGATGTAGTTATTTGTTTTGTTGATATTCTTAGAATTGTTGAGCATCACTGTTTACACTTTCTATTCGTTACATCTATTTTGACTTTGGCAATCAACACCTCCACCTATATGGTTGTTTACTTGTTATTGTTGGATGTACATTTGTAGCTTATAAACAATCAGAGTGCTCGTCTCGAATACGGTAGATCGTGGGTTCAAGCCTCGATCTGGTCAAACCAAAGACTATGAACATCATAATAATGTGCTGCTTCTCTTTAAATCCCCTACATGTCTTATTAATAATCCCTCAAAAATCTGCCATAAAAATTCAAATCTTGACTGACCATTTGTATTTACTAACAATATTTATGAACAGTGGTCAGTCAAGCTCACACATTTCATAGCAACAATTTATTTAAATGGATTATTAATAGGAAAGAATTATTTCAGAAAATATCCCTTTTCTATCATTTTCCTATTTTACTATACCAAATATGATTCACGTTAAACCTATTGTTTTACTTCAGAACATAATGATCTATTTGGTGTGGAAGGGAAAGATAATGACGTCATAAATATTCACAAAATATCAAACAGTGTTCACGATATTAAAGACGTCATAAACATTCCAAATCTGGCACACAATGTCCACGGTATTAGCCAAACATCTATCAACGACACATCTTCGACGTCACACGACAGCAAAAATCAGGTAAATAATTCACTTTACGTCATCGACGTCAAAACAGAACATTTTGACGATACCAAGGGGTATGGATCGGACCAATTGCTCCCAATTGAGCCACACGTTTAAGGGATCCTGCTCTGGAGATATCTACTCTCGGATGTTCGTTTTACGGAGAACAACATTGTGTCCCGCACCTCCTATGGCCGACCTTGCTAAATGGGTAACCAAAAGCCGTACGTTTTAAGAAGGACATGCACAGTAATGGCTAAAATGTACAAACAATGCCCGCTGTATTAGTCAAAATTCTCTCAAATACTTAGACATTCGTGACGTCACACGACAGCAATCATCTGGTAAATAGTTCACTTTAACGAAAGAAGAGTTTGATGGTACCAAATGGGGAATCAAAAGATGTAAGTCGAGGGAAAACAGACAATGACAAGACCAAGGGATACAAGAACAACAAGTACAAACACTGGTCTACAAAACACTAAATAGAAAGCTAAAAATAACAAGGCTCACAACAATTTATATATCACTAAATCTGCAGTATTAGTGTTAAGCGGAAGTAACATAATCTAATATATTAGGCTAAAAAACATATGTAGTCAAACCTAGTTTTCTTGAGATGATCGACGACTTTATTTCGAGATATCTGAACATTTGAGTATGAGGTATTGTTACATAGATGTCACTATTTTTAAGTTGATTACTGCATAAAAACATCAAAGGAAAAATGGGTATTTATGCTACAAGTATTATATATACCATGGATCTTACGAATTAAGTAGTGAACTTTTACAAACGATGGTCTAACATGAAGATCTTGATATTATTCCATGATTTTGACGTCATAGATCTGTTTTTGCATGATTTTGACTTCATAGATCTGTTTTTGCATGATTTTGACGTCAAAAATCTGTCATTCATGTAATTTCTGTTACAAATCATATATACCATGGATCTTACTCATGAACTTATTTAAACCAACTCATCCTTCGGAATCGTTGGTTTAAATTAAGATAATTCGTAAGATCCATGGTATATATAATACTTGCAACATAAATACGTATATTTCTTTTGATGTTTTATACAGTAATCAACTTAAAAATAGTGAACTTTTATCAATTCTAATTTTCTATCCATTATGACGGAATTCCAAAAATGATATTATTGTTTTGATGAAGCTAAGCTGGACAGGTAAATCGGAATAGGTGGATTTACCTCACAGATAAGTGAGAAATGGCAGCCACCATGTTTAGCGGGAAATTTAAAATTAATAAGATATAAACGTGCTTTAACACCAGCCCTTGTAGAATTTTCATTAAAAAAAATCATATTTTCATTTTTTATTATTAGTTCTAAATTCTGTAAAACCCCAAATCATCAGGTGGTTTCGTTCTCCTTTAAGATCTACTATGAACGTACCAATATTTTATTTCGAGTCTTATCAGAGTCATTGATAACAAGGTTGACCTGTATCTTAATACCCATCACATGTCATATTTTGAATCAGACGAGAATGTAATATAATTAGTGTATTTTCAATATATTCTTTTGTTACAAACTCGGTGACAAGTCATGCATGAGGAAAGAATAAACATGTGATTCCGTAAATTTGAGAGATCCGTGGTCCAGATAATGCAGATACATAAAAATGTATTTTTATTTCTTGTAGACAAATCCAACGCCTTTGACGACAACAGACATTACGGACATTGATGCCAACTTACTGTTCCAGATATTTATACCAGTAACGGCGGTATTATTGTTGCTTTTCCTGGTGGCTATCATTCTTGCTAAAAGGTCGAAATCATGCAAACGAAAGTCAAAACGAAATGAAAAAGTAATAAAAAACAGCGAAGATGTACAGCTTCTGGACAGAATGAACTTTGTTAATAAAAATCCGACATATTTCTTCTCTCAAAGGGACGGATCGGATCCGAAGAAAATAATCAACACCATACCTTACGATAAAGTTACCTTGCTGGACATAGTAGGTGAAGGTGCCTTTGGCCAGGTATATAGAGGTATGTATATACATATAATCACCACCATACCTTACGATAAAGTTACCTTGCTGGACATAGTAGGTGAAGGTGCCTTTGGCCAGGTATATAGAGGTATGCATATACATATAATCAACACTATACGTTACGATAACATTACCTTGTTAGTAGTTGAAGGTGGCTCTGGCCATATTTTTCTGCAATGATATGAAAATCAATACATCAGTTAACATCTACGAGTACCAGCATTATTGTCTTGTGTGCCTAATGTTGCCAGTGTGGATTGTCCATACTCGAGTGTCATTCTTGTTTTCTTTCAATTTTATTTACAACCCCCTATTTGTCCCGTGTCTCGTCTGCCTAATGTTGCCAGTGTCTCTGGATTGTACATTCTCCAGTGTCACTCTTATTTTATTTCAATTTTATTTACATCCCACTGTTTGTCCCGTGTCTCGTCTGCTAATGTTGCCAGTGTCTCTGGTTTGTACATTCTCCAGTGTCACTCTTATTTTATTTCAATTTTATTTACAACTCACTGTTTGTCCCGTGTCTCGTATACCTAATGTTGCCAGTGTCTCTGGATTGTACATTCTCCAGTGTCACTCTTATTTTCTTTCAATTTTATTTACAACCCCCTGTTTCTTCCGTGTCTCGTCTGCCTAATGTTGCCAGTGTCTCTGGATTGTACATTCTCCAGTGTCACTCTTATTTTATTTCAATTTTATTTACAACCAACTGTTTGTCCCGTGTGTTACTTGCCCAATGTTGCCAATGTCTCTAGATTGTCCATTTCCAGTGTCACTCTTGTTTTCTTTCAATTATATTTACAACCCACAGTTAGTCTCGTGTCTTATTTGCCTAATGGTGCCAGTGTCTCTGGATTGTCCATTCTCCAGTGTCACTCTTGTTTTATTTAAATTATATTTACAACCCACAGTTAGTCCCGTGTCTGATTTGCCTAATGTTGCCAGTGTCTCTGGATTGTCCATTCTCCAGTGTCACTCCTGTTTTCTTTCAATTATATTTACAACCCACAGTTAGTCTCGTGTCTTATTTGCCTAATGTTACCAGTGTCTCTGGATTGGATTGTACATTCGCGAGTGTCACTCTTGTTTGTCCACTGTTTGGTCCATGTCTTTTGTACCTAATGTCACCAGTGTCTCTGGATTGTCCATTCTCCAGTGTCACTCTTATTTTCTTTCAATTTTATTTACAACCCCCTGTTTCCTCCGTGTCTCGTCTGCTAATGTTGCCAGTGTC
This sequence comes from Gigantidas platifrons, assembly GCA_002080005.1. Lineage (NCBI taxonomy): Eukaryota > Metazoa > Mollusca > Bivalvia > Mytilida > Modiolidae > Gigantidas > Gigantidas platifrons. The sequence goes on along the minus strand of MJUT01030119.1, from coordinate 104,974 downwards.
TCTGGTTTGTACATTCTCCAGTGTCACTCTTATTTTATTTCAATTATATTTACAACCCACAGTTAGTCCCGTGTCTTATTTGCCTAATGTTGCCAGTTTCTCTGGATTGTCCATTCTCCAGTGTCACTCTTATTTTATTTCAATTATATTTACAACCCACAGTTAGTCTTGTGTCTTATTTGCCTAATGTTGCCAGTGTCTCTGGATTGTCCATTCTCCAGTGTCACTCTTATTTTATTTAAATTATATTTACAACCCACAGTTAGTCTCGTGTCTTATTTGCCTAATGTTGCCAGTTTCTCTGGATTGTCCATTCTCCAGTGTCACTCCTGTTTTCTTTCAATTATATTTACAACCCACAGTTAGTCTCGTGTCTTATTTGCCTAATGTTACCAGTGTATCTGGATTGTACATTCGCGAGTGTCACTCTTGTTTGTCCACTGTTTGGTCCATGTCTTTTGTACCTAATGTCACCAGTGTCTCTGGGTTGTACATTCTCCAGTGTAACTGTTTGTCCACTGTTTGGTCCATGTCTTCTGTACCTAATGTCACCTGTGTCTCTGGATTGTACATTCTCGGGTGTCAGTCTTGTTTGTCCACTGTTTGTCTGGATTGTAGATTATTGAGTGTCATTCTTGTTTTCTTTCAATTTTATTTACAAGCCACTGTTTGTCCTGTGTCTTGTGTACCTAATGTCACCAGTGTCTCTGGATTGTCCAATATCGATAACCCCTTTGGTTTTCTCTATCGTTTATTTACCAGTCTCTCTGGATTGTTCAGTATTGATAACCCCTTTGGTTTTCTCTATCGTTTATTTACCAGTCTCTCTGGATTGTCCACTATCCATAACCCCTTTGGTTTCCTCTATCGTTTATTTACCAGTCTCTCTGGATTGTTCAGTATCCATAACCCCTTTGGTTTCCTCTATCGTTTATTTACCAGTCTCTCTGGATTGTCCAGTATCCATAACCCCTTTGGTTTTCTATATCGTATATATGACGGATGCCTTGTAGATATTATATGACGATTTACGTCTGTGTATTGATGGAAAATCGATACGGATTTTTTTAAATGTCATCAAGATTGAATTAATCAATGACACATATTAATATGAGCTTACAGTCTTTTAATAAGGATGGACTGCTTACCTTACGTGAGCAGCTGAGTTCAACACCGGTTCGGCGTGCCTATGCCTTCAGTCGTTTGTAGGAGGGCTCATGTATGTATGTTATTTGTGTTTGTTCGGTTCGTCTCTAAATTCAGTTGTTTGTAGGAGGGCTCATGTCGTATTTACGTTATGTGTGTTCGATTGTGCATAGTGGCGTCCAACATATATTGTGTTTTGTTTTTATTTTGTTTTTCGTCGTCTATTATACCCTACATGTATGTTACCAGTTTCTCTGGTTTTTTCATTCTTGATTGCCTCTTCGGTATTTATTATACAGTAAAATATAAGAACAAATAGATCTCCTTTTAGACCCATTTTATCCACGACGCCAGTAAACAATTCGTTTTTCATCTCAGTTATATGGTTGACTGACTTCTTCTTTGTCATGTAATATTTTACAATGTCACTAATAAACAGTCATTTCTCTTTTATAACAATTTATCACGTTCATGGAAGTAAAGCGAAATAGTAATACAAAAATTAGAATTTATAAGTGAAAAGAAATTTGCTGAAATGTTGTTACCGAATTTGTGTTCAAATTAATATTACCTAAAGATTAGTGATGTGTTCAAATAGTAGTTAAGTATAATTAATTTTACATTAAATAAATTATTAACTAGTTGAAGCGGAAGACGATTGCTTAAGGCATGATATTTTCCAGGAAAATAAGACTTGATGACAGTTATTAGAGAATAATGGGGATGTACTATTATGTAGCCTTAATGTTAAAGTTTTATGAGGCTCACTGGAGGGAAGTAATTAACAGTTTATAAATAATGTAATAAGTATTTAAACCCAGAGTTATTTTTTCAGGCATTGGTATTTTTTTTAACAGATGTTGTCTATCATGTTGATGTTATAATTATTATAACTAAGATTAATCTTCCTGATGCATCGGTGACATTTGCAGATTTTTTTTATTTTTATTTATCCTGTTTAGACCCTCTCGTTTACTTGCTCCCAAAGACCTTTATATTATTTGGCTTTCCAATATTTTGACTTTAAACCGGGTATAGATAGTTGTGGGCGGAGCAAACATTCAGATTGCTCATTTTTTTGACCACTGTTATCTCGAAGAGGAAAAATCAATGATACATAGTTTCACAGTTACGTTTGGAGCAAAATATTTTACAGGCATTGTTACTAGTGTTCCTCCCTACGAAACTTTCAGTCTTATTACATTGTTGGAATCACTTGCAATGTCCCCGATGGGATTCGATCCCGCGACCTCTCGCAAGTTGTAAGCCACCGCTTGTTTTACCATCCCTCATCCCTCTTATGCAGAACCCCCAAATAGTAAACTATTATCATCCCTCATCCCTCTTATGCAGAACCCCCAAATAGTAAGATTTTTACTTTCAGCGATCACGTCCAATACATTTACCGGACCTGACTGTTGAGAAACACGCGACATGGTTTCACCTCAGCTTTTAGGTGGATATTATTCTTTACAGCGGTTTATAGATTATTGCTTGCCCGTTGGTTCTCTTTCTTTTGGTCTTTATATGGTCTCTATCTATCTTTTGGTCTTTATATTGTCACTATCTATCTTTTGGTCTTTATATTGTCTCTATCTATCTTTTGGTCTTTATATTGTCTCTATCTATCTTTTGGTCTTTATATTGTCTCTATCTTTTGGTCTTTATATTGTCTCTATCTTTCGGTCTTTATATTGTCTATGTCGTTCTTTTGGTCTTTATATTGTCTCTATCTTTCTTTTGGTCTTTATATTATCTCTATTTTTCTTTTGGTCTTTATATTGTCTCTATCTATCTTTTGGTCTTTATATTGTCTCTATCTATCTTTTGGTCTTTATATTGTCTCTATCTTTCGGTCTTTATATTGTCTCTGTCTTCCATTTGGTCTTTATATTGTCTCTATCTATCTTTTGGTCTTTATATTGTCTCTATCTTTTGGTCTTTATATTGTCTCTATCATTTGGTCTTTATATTGTCTCTATCTATCATTTGGTCTTTATGTTGTCTCTATCTATCTTTTGGTCTTTATATTGTCTCTATCTTTCTTTTGGTCTTTATATTATCTGTATCGTTCTTGTGGTCTTTATATTGTCTATATCATTTGGTCTTTATATTGTCTCTATCTTTCTGTTGGTCTTAATATTGTCTCTATCTTTCTTTTGGTCTTTATATTGTCTCTATTTTTCTTAAATTGACTGCTTCTAATTACATGTCTTGTATCTACAACGTTTTTTAATTACTCATTTTTCTACCTATGGTAATTACAATAATTCATTATCACAATAATGCATATTGAACGATAGTAATTTCCTTACGATGCATTTTTTTTTGTCTTACAGGTCAGAACTTTTCAAATGATGATACTGGGGAATACGTCGCCATTAAGATATTAAAAGATGGCGTATCCAACGAGGTAAAGGAAGATTTTGAAAGAGAGGTTGATATCATGAGTGCCTTTGATCACGAGAATATACTAAAGTTAATAGGAATTATACAGCGAGGTAAGAATCGCTAATCATCAGACAAATTGACGTTAATACATGTTTGCAGCCTATTATCAAGTTTAACCCCACCATACTGCTGTACCTGTCCTAAATCATTTATTGTGATCAGGTTAGTGTTCGGGGGCGGGGCATAGGGGAGGTACGATGAAAGGGGATTGCTCTTTGTTGTTGTTATTGTTATCTTCAAACTCTCCTCATAACATACAGCATGTATCTGGATCGGACGGTAATATATAGTTTACAATACGATATATATCATACAAATTAACGTCACATGACCCATTTATCTGTCAGTATAGAGCGGAGTATATATCGTGAAATACAAACCAACAGCAGATGAAGTAATGGTCGTCCACACACACTAAAACAGTGGTCGTCCACACACACTAAAGCAATGGTCGTCCACACACACTAAAATAATGGTCGTTCACATACACTAAAGCAATGGTCGTTCACACACATTAAAGCAATGGTCGTCCACACACACTAAAGCAGTGGTCGTCCACACACACTAAAGCAATGGTCGTCCACACACACATTGGCCATGGCGATGAAGCAAGGGTCGTCCACACTCACATTGCCCATGGCGATGAAGCAATGGTCGTCCACACACACATTGGCCATGGCGATGAAGCAATGGTCGTCCACACACACATTGGCCATGGCAGCACCAAATATATGTATAATATCAAGGAATTAGTGCTTGTCGCAAATTCTATTAGAGACCGTTCTACATGCTAGGACTCGTATGGTACTTAAAATTATATTGAACTATCGATTCTTACAATCGCTACTTACCCCAGATTAAAGTTGTGCGTTGCTATATGATAAAGTTCTTCGGTATTCTGCTACAAATGACCTTTACCAGCTATTAATATTCCGTTTCCATCTACAAATACAAACAGTTTGAAGATTTCTAAGGAGTAAAAGTAAATCCGAAAATCAGAGGGGAACGGTTGTAGCAATGGCCGAACGAAAATCAGAGGCGTACGGTTATAGCAATAGCCGAATGAAAAATATAAAAGAGAAACAATGGTCGGCAAAATACCACACAGTTATCCGAAAATTGGACGAAACGAATCAATCTAAAAATAGAAATCTTCACAAGCTGAAATATTGTTGAATTGGAGATGATCAACAATAACCCATAGCAATTCAATGACAACACCATCAACTAGTCTGATGGCGATCGTACAGTGTTGGATAAAACAGATGGGACAATCAGGAAAGCGTGTTACATTAAGCAAAAGACACAAAGCAAAGAAAAAAAAAAGAAAACTGCTAGGATGAATTACACGGCCATACCCAAAACTGAGATAGATATCAGGTGCTCGCCGAAGGTATACAGTTACTGTTCTATTAACATACCCACCGTGTTACTGTTTCTGTTAACATACCCGCCGTGTTACTATTTCTGTTAACATGCCCGCTGTGTTACTGTTTATGTTAACAAACCCGCAATGTTGCTGTTTTTAATAACATACCCGCCGTGTTACTGTTTCTGTTAACATACCCGCCGTGTTACTGTTTTTCTTAACATACCCGCCGTGTTACTGTTTTTGTTAACATACCCAACGTGTTACTGTTTCTGTTAACATACACACCGTGTTACTGTTTCTGTTAACATACCCACCGTGTTACTGGTTCTGTTAACATACCCGCCGTGTTACTGTTTCTGTTAACATACCCGTCGTGTTATTGTTTCTGTTAACATACCCGCCGTGTTACTGTTTTTGTTAACATACCCAACGTGTTACTGTTTCTGTTAACATACCCGCCGTGTTACTGTTTCTGTTAAAATACCCGCCGTGTTACTGTTTCTGTTAACATACCCGCCGTGTTACTGTTTCTGTTAACATACCCGTCGTGTTATTGTTTCTGTTAACATACCCGCCGTGTTACTGTTTCTTTTAACATACCAACGTGTTACTGTTTCTGTTAACATACCCACCGTGTTACTGTTTCTGTTAACTAACCATCCGTGTTACTGTTTCTGTTAACATATCTGCCGTGTTACTGTTTCTGTTAACATACCCGCCGTGTTACTGTTTCTGTTAACTAACCATCCGTGTTGCTGTTTCTGTTAACATACCTGCCGTGTTACTGTTTCTGTTAACATACCCGTCGTGTTACTGTTTCTGTTTACATACCCGCCAGGTTAATGTATTTCTGTTAACATACAAACGTGTTACTGTTTCTGTTGACATACCTGCCGTGTTACTGTTTCTGTTAACATACCCGTCGTGTTACTGTTTCTGTTAACATACCGCCAGGTTAATGTTTCTGTTAACATACCAACGTGTTACTGTTTCTGTTGACATACCTGCCGTGTTACTGTTTCTGTTAACATACCCGTCGGGTTACTGTTTCTGTTGACATACCTGCCGTGTTACTGTTTCTGTTAACATACCCGTCGTGTTACTGTTTCTGTTAACATACCCGTCGTGTTACTATTTCTGTTAACATACCTGCCGTTTTGCTGTTTTTGTTGACACACCCACCGTGTTACTGTTTCTGTCAACATACCCGCTCTGTTACTGTTTCTGTTATCATACCCGCCGTGTTACTGTTTTTGTTAACATACCCACCGTGCTAATGTTTCTGTTAACATACCCGCCGTGTTACTGTTTCTGTTAATATACCTGCGATGTCACTGTTTCTCTTAACATACCCGCCGTTTTACTGTTTCGTTAACGTACCCGCTCTGTTGCTGTTTCTGTTAACATACACGCCGTGTTACTGTTCTGTTAGCATACCCGCTGTGTATCTGTTTTTGTTGACATGCCCGCCGTGTTACTGTTTATGTTAACGTACCCGCCGTTTTACTGTTTTTGTTGACATACTCGCCATGTTACTGTTTCTGATAACATACCCGCCGTGTTACTGTTTCTGTTACCATAACCGCCGTGTTACTGTTTATGTTAACATACCCGCCGTGTTACTGTTTCTGTTACCATAACCGCCGTGTTACTGTTTCTGTTAACATACCCGCCGTGTTACAGTTTCTTTTAACATACCCGCCGAGTTACTGTTTCTGTTAACATACCCGCCGGCCGTGTTACTGTTTTTGTTAACATACCCGTGTTGCTGTTTTTGTTAACATACCCGCCGTGTTACTCACCGAGTCAAGTCATGTGCAAGTCCTTTCGGTGAAAGGCGGACAAAATGCACAAAAAGGGAACGTATCCCTTACCATGGGAGAAATTCATATTTCATAAAGGTCATCCAGTTCGAGATGACAGCTATACAGCGGTAACTTCAACCTTCAACAACAGCATTGTTTGTGTATCTTTTGTGTCACATCAGTTGAGCTCTTTTTAGAAAATCACTGTTTCCTGTATCTGTGGTTTAATATATTTCCTGATAAACAGGAAGCTGTATTTATTTAAGCAGACCTTCATTAGACCAGATATTTAGACACCTGAGCTTCTTACTACGGGAGAATGAAAATGAGATTTTATCAGTCTATAATTAATGTATTGTTGTTTGATTAAATACAACATATAGCGCAAGATACACTGAAGTCAAAGCAGTAAAATAAATAGGAGACAAATTCTACATTAACCTTCAGGAGTTAGTGCGACAAATATGTAGACGCAACCTAGAAAAAAATAGTTAGGAAAAGTAAATTGAACTGTCAGCAGACTGATATATCTAAACCTAACAGGGCAAACAGAATCTAATGAAAATAACAAATACACACGTAGAAGGAGACAAATATGTTAACTAGATAATTAGACTGATGATTGTCCTGATAATAAAATGACCAGAAGGTTTTAATCTTACTGGTGTCAGCCAAGTCCATGATTACCGAATTGGCTTCTACTAAGATTATGCGATGTATTAGGAACGGTATTAAATATCCACTGAATCAGAAAGGACAATTCAGAGAAACTGGCAACATAGGGTATATTGTAGGAATAAAGAACATTTAATGATTGATTGCAATGTTTGTTCGGTTCATGAAGAAATAACCTCAATCAGGTTGTACGTGTTACCCGCGCGAATGAACCGAACACATAATTTCGATCAATCCTTATAAAATTCAAATTTTTTTTTATATGAAATTGAAAAATATATTTATTTTTTCAAAACAAGGCAAATAATCTGAAATAAATTTAAATAACCCCAAAGGTGCCTCATTTAAAGAAAATCTCCTGATGACAATGGCACACGACGCCTTTAGTACAACGTCTAATTTCAGATTCCGTACATTTGAAAATAACCTCAATTTTTTAAATCAATCAAAACAAGTATTTAATGACGTGTGACTCTAAAATTAATTTATTCACAATTAAGTCACTGACATAGAAGAACGGCATTCAAAGTCTTCCGAAATGTCTTATCTTGTAGGAATGAAGAACGTTCACATTTCTGATACACTGGTATAGCTAATTTAAGAACTTTAATTGGCTTTGGTTGGGACTAAACTAATACAATCAAATAATAATGGGATGTGTTTAGATTTGTTTTTACTTCATATGTAACATCTAATGGCATTGAACAGCATCTATTGTGTAATTGTTAGCGTGATCGCGTTCAACGTTTTCCAATCTCCGTTGTGCCAAATCAAAGACTATAAAAATAGTTTTGCTACTTTTTTGCTAAGCATGGAGCATTAAGGAGAAACAGCATTGACTGGTTTACTCAGAATCTGGAAATTGTATCCTAGTGGTGCGACATGTCTATCCGCGAACTTTGTTTCAGTGAGCTAGAACTAGAACAAAATCAGCTAAGCGTGTTGGTGTAGAACAAATCTGACCTAATATAAATGAAATGCAACTTGTTCTCGCCATGTTATGTCTGAAAGATTGCTCATTTGACATTAATAACAACTTTCCACTCACGTATATTACACTTACTATCGGGTACCTTCATGAAAAATCTATCTCTGACATTATCCAACAAACATCTCATGTTATAAATGTACAGGACTCGATATTCTTTATGTAAAGGACGACAGTTTACTCACATTTGAAAAAAAACCACTTGCATGAACGAATTCTAATACCAAGAGCGATTGCACTAGTTTACCCTCCTCCCCATACACAAACTTTTTATTTACGTTATTTGTGCTCGTTTGCGCATAGTGGTGTCCAACACATATTTAGTTGTGGTTTTGTTTTGTTTGTTTTCAACTTATGTCTTGTACCCAATGTTGCCAGCTTTTTCCCTAGATTTTCCACATTTGATTGTCCCTTGGTATTATGTAACGTTTATTAAAGCGTATGTATCACGTCAGGAGACTAAGACGTAATGTATGTGTACCACGTCAGGAGAGTGAGAGTTAATGTATGTGTACCACGTCAGGAGACTGAGACGTAATGTATGTATACAACGTTAGGAGAGTGAGACGTAATGTATGTGTACCACGTCAGGAGAGTGAGACGTAATGTATGTGTACCACGTGAGGAGAGTGAGACGTAATGTATGTGTACCACGTCAGGAGAGTGAGACGTAATGTATGTGTACCACGTCAGGAGAGTAGAGACGTAATGTATGTGTACCACGTCAGGAGAATAGAGACGTAATGTATGAGTACCACGTCAGGAGAGTAGAGACGTAATGCATGTGTACCACGTCAGGAGAGTGAAGCGCAATGTATGTGTACCACGTGAGGAGAGTGAGACGTAATGTATGTGTTCCTCGTCAGGAGAGTGAGACGTAATTTATTTGTACCACGTCAGGAGAGTAGAGACGTAATGTATGTGTACCACGTCAGGAGAGTGAGGCGTAGTGTATGTGTACCACGTCAGGAGAGGAGAGACGTATTGTATGTGTACCACGTCAGGAGAGTGAGACGTAATGTATGTGTACCACGTCAGGAGAGTAGAGACGTAATGTATGTGTACCACGTCAGGAGAGTAGAGACGTAATGTATGTGTACCACGTCAGGAGAATAGAGACGTAATGTATGAGTACCTCGTCAGGAGAGTAGAGACGTAATGCATGTGTACCACGTCAGGAGAGTAGAGACGTAATGTATGAGTACCACGTCAGGAGAGTAGAGACGCAATGCATGTGTACCACGTCAGGAGAGTGAAGCGCAATGTATGTATACCACGTGAGGAGAGTGAGACGTAATGTATGTGTACCTCGTCAGGAGAGTGAGGCGTAATGTATTTGTACCACGTCAGGAGAGTAGAGACGTAATGTATGTGTACCACGTCAGTAGAGTGAGACGTAGTGTATGTGTACCACGTCAGGAGAGGAGAGACGCATTGTATGTGTACCACGTCAGGAGAGTAGAGACGTAATGTATGTGTACCACGTCAGGAGAGTGAGACGTAATGTATTTGTACCACGTCAGGAGAGTAGAGACGTAATGTATGTGTACCACGTCAGGAGAGTGAGACATAGTGTATGTGTACCACGTCAGGAGAGGAGAGACGCGTTGTATGTGTACCATGTCAGGAGAGTGAGACGTAATGTATTTTAGTGTAAGTGATATCGGCTATTCCTCTGTCTTTACAATTGTTCTATAAAACTTTGAAACAGCTTTGTCAATGTGGATTATTTTGTTTCTCGTGGTATTGATTAAATAATACAGTATAATTTCGTTCCGTCAAGGTTGACAGCTTTGTCAATGTGGAGTATTTTTCTTCTCATTGTATTGATTAGATAATACAGTAGAATTTCGTGCTGTCGAGTTTGAAAGGACAGAACAATTACTTAGAGTTATCCGGGATAAATTAACATAAACAATTATTACAAACTAGGTGCATTGTTTACCATGTCTCCCACAAAGGAACGGTTTCCGTTCATGGAGATGACCATTCGATGCAACGTTATGCAGTGAAGCTTGTCAGTTCCGTGCCACTTGTCAGTGACTTTCTCTGAGTACTCTGATCATTTCTCTCTCTCTGTACTGATGAAATTGATTGCCTGTGTGCGTTTGCTTTATCTGAAATATTGTTTAAAGTGACGTGAAATATACATTTAACAAGCACAATAACGATGAAGCGAACTATACATCGAAAATAATGTATTTTATCATATCTGACTTTTTTGGGGGATGTCTATTTTTTTTATCTTGATTTCATTATGTATCTTATAAGGTTAAATATGTAATTTGTGAGATATCAATACAGATATTGATTCTTGTAAAATAAATATGGAAATAATCAAGAGTAATACTTTAAAATTGACATTTATGTTAAATGTTAAATGTTGTTTATTTTATCTAATGTTGCTGCAATGATGGATTGTTTGAGTGTTGCCTAACGTCCAGCGGCAAATACGTCATACATATTCATGACCAGACCGAGTTCATCAATACTTATAAATAATACTGATATGAGAGAACAATGGGACAATCAGAGCAACGACTTTGTAGTGACTGTGTAATACCAACTAGAAAAGTTTGGACGGAAGTTTTGGTAAATTTGATTTGATTTGATTGGATTTTGGTGTTTAACGCCACTCTCAGCAATATTTCAGCTATATCATGGCGACAAGCTTTAGTGGTGGAAGAAGCCGAAGTATCCGCAGAGAACCATCAACAATGCACAAGCAACTGGGCTGCGAGTCGACTGCACCCTTTTCTGTAATTTACAAAGCTGAGTGCGAGCCCACGCCGTATTGGTGATAGGCTTGTATGAGTTGTTAGGTAATGCAACTACCTAACTCATTGAGCCAGCCGGGCCCTAGTATTTGGTAGAAACCATATCACCTATATCTATAGAAAAGAAAAAAATGAAAATTTTTTATTTTCATTTTTAAAATGGATAAATAAAAATATAACACGATATAACATCATAATATGATTGTGTTGGACGCCAATATGCACAAACAAACACAAATAACGTAAATAAGGCATTACTCCCCCCTCCCCCTACAAACAAATAGGGGTAAAGAGGAACGGAACAGCGCTTACATGTGGAAATCGTAGCGAGCGGAGACCACAGGACGAACATGAAAGCAAATAATTATAATAGGACAACACAAAACTCTATAAAACTGGCTTATTTGACTACAATGAATATCCTTGTAGCATCGGGAAAAAGCAAAAATAATATTTCTGTTTAAGTAGTATGAGTGAGTGAATGATTGTTGTTTAACACCAAATGAACAATTTTCCAGCTACTAATTGGCCGGAATATGTCCCTTTCGATGAGATAATAATCAAGTCCGCTTTGTACTAGACCAGCAAGCTTAGCTGGTATACATGTCGCTTTACTCGTACACATTGTCATTCCATCACATTCTTTCGCCTTACTGCTGCATGCATAGCGGGGCAGCAAGAAATACCAATTTAATAGTCTCTGGTTTGACTTGGATGAGACTCGAATCTGAGATCAACCGTACTAGGGGCGACAACCCTAATAATTATACCTCAGCAGCGGTTCTAAGTAATAATAATGTTCGCCATTAAAGTCATTGATTAATTGAGTTTTATTTCGTCAGGTAGGTATATCTTCAGCTGCCTGTATATTGCTCATGTAGAGAAAGTTACTAGATTTGTATTATAACCTTTGATTATATTTTAGGTCCAGCAGAGACGCCTTACATGGTGTTTGAATATATGTTACATGGCGACTTGGCCGATTTACTCAGGAAAAATGATCCAGCGATGCGCGTAAATGATAACCACATTACTTTAGAAAAGGTATTTTATTGTTGTAATGTTCATTTTTTATACATTTTTGTTTTGGTTTGTAAATAAGCTGTGCTTTTATATAGATGTTAGGAGCCGTAGTGGTCGTGATCATATGGTAGTCGGACTTACAATTACCTATGCATCCAGCGCATATCACCACTAACGTTGTGAGTTATTGCGAGGTGTAATTCATACGACATTATGTGATGAAGTTTGTCAGTGACTTGCTGTATGTTAGTGATTTTCTTCGTGTCCTCTAGTTTCCTCCACCAATAAATCTGAGTTCGATGTCTTACTGGGGAAAGACTTATTTGATACAATTTATGCGATAAAGTTTTTCAGTGATTTGTTTCAGATCGGGGATTTCTGTGGGTAGTTGGGCTTCCTCCCTCTACCACATGAGTTGACAGCTTGAATATTTCTAAAATGTTGTTTTTAGTGGTGTTTTATAGTCTTATAATCCTTAACTTGGTATTTTCAGACTGATTTGATAGATATTGCCACACAGATCGCTAATGGTATGACGTATCTAACATCCAAACATTTTGTACATCGTGACCTAGCAACCCGGAATTGCTTGGTCGGTGACGGATTTGTTGTGAAGATTTCAGATTTTGGTATGGCACGTGATGTCTACACATGTGATTATTATAGGGTGAGTATCACTATAACGTAGACAAGACAGAAAAGAATAAAAAAATATTAAAATCACGTGACTGTGAACGGCCATATTAAAAAATGTTTTCTAATTATGTAAAATGAGAAGAAGATAAGCGACATACTTTTAGTTTTTCAGAGAATTTTTAATATATCCCCTCATCTTCATTGACAGGTCCACAATTTGTTCATCGGACATGTAAAGTATTAATCACAGCAGACATTGAATGCTTAAATAGATTTATTTAGCAAAATCTTGAAATAAGGCAGAAAAAAAACAACCATAACCAGAATAAATGTTAGAGAACACCGAAGGAACAATCAAGAATGAAATGTCCAGAGACACTTAAGAAACAGGGTGAAAAAAACAAACAAAACACGAAAAACAACAGAGATGAACAATGCGTCTTGACATGTTTTATTGATATAAATAAAATAATAAACATATATGTATTTATTTGAAATTTGATAATAAATGCGACATCTCATTAAACTGTCTATTTCTATAAAATAAGACCTGCATCTTCACAAAAACTTGACTGGGTATGCCCAAAAATAAAACAATAACTAAGTACGTTTTGATGTTGATTTTTTTTAAATGTTTTATAGAGCCTATCGATTTGTTTATCAAGTATTTCAATTAATTTTATTTCTTCCATATCCTGTTTTCATTTTCCAATCTCCCGAACGAGTAATTAAATCAATATTGTTCTAGGTTCCAATATAATGACAAAGCGATGTCAGCACAATCAAAACTACAGGACGGAGAACGTTAATGACATAAAACATTTCTCAGTTCCGATAAGATGAATGTGAAACTACAACACTCATGGATTATATTGAACGCTACTTTGTAACTGACACAATTGTTTGAATCCACAACGTCTCTCTCTAAACCTGGGAGAGGATAATCTTAGTTTCAACAATAATAATTACATGATTTAGGAACAGTAAATTTTTATAAGAAATTTATCTAATAACTCATGTCAATTTACGCCTTGTTCATTTTAGATTGGAGGTTCACGCATGCTCCCTGTCAGATGGATGTCACCAGAGAGTATGAAATATGGATGTTTTACCACAGAGTCGGATATATGGGCATTTGGTGTTGTATTATGGGAAATATTCAGTTATGGAAGACAACCATATTATGGCCATTCAAACGAAGAGGTTTGTTACAGTTAAATTTACTGTAACCATCTAACATACATTATACCAACTAACAACCGAAATTCGCTATAAAAAACTTAATGAGTGAAGAACAAAAGAATAATGTGTTGATCATTCACTTGGCAATTCTACACATACATCGCCAATACATATGAATGATAAAATCCTGGTCAATAAGGATAATAACAAAATTACCGAACTCCGAACAATCTTCCAAAGGGAAAGTCAAAGCTCATAAGTATATAAACCGACAAAATCAGTCAACAACCGGAAAACTGTGAACACCGTAATGACCCTGACTTGGTACAGACATTTCCAAAGAAATAATATATCTGTTGTGTGTTCCTTGGATGAACTTTATTGTCCATTACTTTACTGGATTCCTAAATTACACAAATATCCTTAGAAATATCGTTTCATTGCTGAATCTGCTCCACGACACCTGTTTCGAATTACTAACTTCTATTCTATCAGCTGTGAAAACCGGGATTCAGAATCATTCTGACCCTGACTGTTCTAGTGGTGGTGTGGATCAGATAAGGTGGATTCCGACAACTTATCTGATCCGCACCACCAAACAAAAACACAGCATGATTAGTGTTGGACACAACTACACGCAAGGAAACACAAATAACGTAAATAAGCTTCTCTTAACACCAACTGAAGGTCAAGACAAAACGAACATGCGGAAAACATTTATTTACTCAAGATTGAAAGATAGATGATACGAATTAATACATTTTTATTTAATAAAGAAGAATGACCAATGTAGATGTAAGTACCTCCCTTAAGGGTAATCAACAGAGACTTGATGTTCTTAAGGGTAATCAACAGAGACTTAATGTTCTTAAGGGTAATCAACAGAGACTTAATGTTCTTAAGGGTAATCAACAGAGACTTAATGTTCTTAAGGGTAATCCACAGAGACTTAATGCTCTTAAGAGTAATCAACAGAGACTTGATGTTCTTAAGGGTAATCAACAGAGACTTAATGTTCTTAAGGGTAGTCAACAGAGACTTAATGTTCTTAAGAGTAATCAACAGAGACTTGATGTTCTTAAGAGTAATCAACAGAGACTTAATGTTCTTAAGAGTAATCAACAGAGACTTAATACTCTTAAGGGTAATCAA
>MJUT01030119.1:69873-87588 GCA_002080005.1 Gigantidas platifrons | reverse complement strand
GGGTAATCAACAGAGACTTAATGTTCTTAAGGGTAATCAACAGAGACTTAATACTCTTAAGGGTAATCAATAGAGACTTAATGTTCTTAAGGGTAATCAAAAGAGACTTAATGTTCTTCAACTATTTTGGTGGCCGGGTGAATCTACTCTCTTTTAGTCGTTTAAATATACCCTATTATTTTCTTTTGATTTTGATTTCTCTAAAGATAATTCAAAAAGAAACAAATACCTAAATGGACATGAATGCATTTTGTTAATGTAAGACTGCTGTTTTTTTTTTTTATTTAAGCAAAAAATATTTGTTTTTATAAATTAATACTTTGTACAAAATGTAGCATAATAAGTTAACTTGTATTTTTTAGGTTGTAAGATTTTTGGATGATGGTATATTACTACAACGGCCAGATGGTAGTCCATCAACAATATATCATATCATGTTGGGATGCTGGAAGAAAAATCCAAAAGAACGAATTCCTTTCCATAAGATACACAAACATTTAGTGGACTTCAGTAAAGAAATATTGCGTAACGTTCATCATCATAGACCGATATTAGATAGCGAAAACGAGGCTTGAAATTCTGTCTAAACGAGGCTTGAGTGGTCACGCACATTATAGTGAAAAACAGACTCATTTGTATTTATTGGAATACACGGTATACATGTACACATGCGTAAATGGACCAATTCAAAAATTCACTTCCGTCCTCGACAACTACATTGCGCTTGCTCAATCTCAACATTTGAATTGACCAATCACATTTGTCACAGAAGACATGCATCTATACTTCCATTGTATTTATGAATCGGTCCATTTTATTCGTCATTTCCGGTATGCTAACTTTATACATTGATCACTGTTAGTTTAATTAATGAGGTCATTGTAGTGTAATAGTTATTATTGGGACTCTACATATATGGATGTTTAATGCCATTTTAATCAAATTGTCATTCATCATTATCATGGCGGTCAGTTTTATTGGTCTGATGAACAGTAATAGCCGGTGAAAACAACGCATCTGCCGCATGTAATTTAAAAGCTGATCAGTTATATGTGAGGGTCGACAGTTTGATCACATGTGGAAAACACTAATATGAACGCATGCGTCATGGTTTTCCCCCATCAATTTGTATTTGAGTATCTGTGCTAAGGCTAGAAATGATTGAGGTCGTGTCTTCTGCTTGTGAGTAAAACGCTCACATACAGATGTGCGGGCAATGCTGTTCTAAGCACAATTACTAACAATGTATATGCACTTTACTTATCCTTAATTCGCAGTAGAGGGCCCGGGTGGCTCAATGAGTTAGGTAGTTGGATTGCCTAACAACTCATACAAGCCCATCACCAATACGGTTTGGGTTCGCTCCCGGCTTTGTATATTACAAAAAGGGTGCACTCTACTCGCAGCCGCTTGGCCATGGTCGGTGGTTCTTTTCGGGTACTCTGGCTTCTTCCACCACTAAAACTGGTCGCCATGATATAACTGAAATACTGGTGAAAGTGGCGATAAGCAAATAAATAAAAAATCTAATTCGAATTATACAAGCAAGTAATATATCTGAGCACTAGAAGTTAAAATTATTAATACATTGTTCGTTTACAGTCTAACCTGTATAAAGAAATCACACTTGGCCATGTGACCTCTTAAAAAGAAGCTAAATTCATATATAATTTTCTATTACAGAACAAGTAAACAAGACGACATGTTAATACACGTGACTGTAAACAAGACGACATGTTAATACAGGTGACTATAAACAAGACGACATGTTAATACAGGTGACTGTAAACAAGACGACATGTTAATACATGTGACTGTAAACAAGACGACATGTTAATACACGTGACTGTAAACAATACGACATGTTAATACATGTGACTGTAAACAAGACGACATGTTAATACAGGTGACTGTAAACAAGACGACATGTTAATACAGGTGACTGTAAACAAGACGACATGTTAATACAGGTGACTGTAAACAAGACGACATGTTAATACAGGTGACTGTAAACAAGACGACATGTTAATACATGTGACTGTAAACAAGACGACATGTTAATACACGTGACTGTAAACAAGACGACATGTTAATACAGGTGACTGTAAACAAGACGACATGTTAATACAGGTGACTGTAAACAAGACGACATGTTAATACAGGTGACTGTAAACAAGACGACATGTTAATACAGGTGACTGCAATCGATGATTTATTAGAAATTGTGCGGCATGTTTTTATTTCCATGTTCAACAAAATATACAGTTATATATAATACGGTTGTTTCGAATCATGTCAATTCCGATCACGTTCCGCCTTTTCCGTGTCATGAAATGTTTGGCAGTTTACTTCCGGTGTTTACGTCAACATATAGTCGTATGCATTTTGTATGTGGTAGATTATACGTAATTGTAATATGGAGACGCTAAGGATAACAGAAATATATCAAGACAGATCGTTTTCCTTTCATGATGCTGACAGCAGTATATAAAGAAATAAAGTAAATATAATTTTAAAGAAGTAATTGCCTGTACATTGAAGTCTTTGATACAAATAAAATATTAAATTGATATCTGTCTTTTACAGAAAATGTAGAAAATTCTTTAAGTTGAGTAAAGTTAAAAAGGCACTTGTCGATTGGGGTTTTCGTTGTGTACTTTAACACCGTAAGTCAAGTGCCCAACATGTCATCAAAATCGCGTGGTTTGGCAGACGAAAATTATAATTTTAACTGAAAAAACATTTGTTACACCTGATCATCAATCAGAAATATCTACCTTATTACTAATAGAATGTTTACCTCATTCACAATAGCATATTGTGTTTGTAATACCTCATATTTTGTAGATATGTCCATCTTAATTCATTACGCATCAATTAGTTCTCGTCCAGCACAAGCAATAATATCAAATACAAAGTGACCACGTGCATTATTGTTTTGTTTTATTTATCTATTTAGAGATAGATTGATTTATGTTTAGAGAATTGTTTCTTGTGAGTACAAAGGATGTATGTACAGGACACTCAATGGAGCCTGAAAATGAACCCTTTAAATACAGCTTAAAATTATTTGAACTTTTCATTTATGGGAAAATGAGACTGTCATTCATAGACAGTGATGTGCTATGCAGAAGTGTCCTTTCAGGCAGGTTGGACTATATATGATGAGTGTCATAATACCAGAAAATACAAAAGATGGCTTTTTCGACATAGATGGTCTCAATTAAAGGTGTTTGTTTGTAGAACCCATTGTTATCAGATAATTTTGTTATTTCATTTCAATTGTATACATGCCATAGTGTTGCCTTATTATTTTGTATTGTCATTTGCGTTTCTTTTTTTTTGCGTTTTTTTTTGCTATTATTATGTTTAAAGCTGTTGATTTGTTGTTTTTGTAATATTTTCAGTTATTTTTATTTAGCATTATTTCTTCATTTCTTGTAATTGTCTTTATGTTTGAAGATACAACTGTTGTAATCAGAAGCCGTAAATCAAGGAAGGGCAAACAATGTAATAACCAAAAAGAAAAATGACAAAAAATATACAAATAAAGTGTTGAGCAAAGTAGAAGAGAATACGGGAGACAACTCTGACTCTCATGAAAACCCCGGAAGTAATGTAACACAATGATGGCATGCGATATGAAGGTCTGTAGTTATTTCACATTTAATTTCATCAGAAACTCGTCAAGTATCGTTTCTGACTTTAAAATGTGAATTGTTTGATGGCATTGTAGCATCTCATATCTTACAAGGGTCAACGATGGTACTTGATAGAAAGGTCGTTACTTACAAGGAAGCTTCTAAACCAATCGTTTCTCTTTATTAAGTTGAATTCATCATTTCGAAAGTTTTATGGAATGGAATATCTGTGTCACAGATGACCATGGATATGGTCCACTTGTCGTAAGCACTTCCCAGTCCTGTCCTCATTCATGACTTATCACCGGGTTTGTAACTGGATTAACAAGACGAGTGTCACTAGTTGAGCAGGAACTACTTACCTTTCCGGAACACCTGAGTTCACCCCCGGTTTCGTGTTACTCGACCGTTAGTTTTATTGGTATTATTTGTAGATCGTTGTTTGTCTCTTTGTGCTTTTTTCTTTTGGCCATTTTGTTGTCTGTTCTTTCTCCGATATACGGATTCTAATTACCTCCCTTTGGTATATTCAAACTCTTCCTATTTACCTTATCTTTGTTCCATTTTTTTCAATAGCATGTTTTTTTTCCATGTTATATATTTCCTCAATGTGTTAGTTGAGATATAAAAGATGATAATATCCCTTAAAGGGAGGTAACTTGTTATTTTATTGTTTTGTTTTTACTCATATTGTCTTGGATTTAATCTTTTATTGTAAATTTAGTCACCATTTTCTTTTATTTCATCATGTAAAAACAATTGTATATTTTCTTCTATTTTTTTTTTTACCAAATACTGACCGCCTTCAACTAGTTCAGTATTATGTTACGCATTGACAATAGAAATATTATGTATTTGAATTACCGGTCATTTTAGATTTAGTAGAGTCAATAAATTCATAATTGTATCAGTAAAATATATGATTGATGTCGCAAATAACATTACACGGTCATTCATTCTAAAATGCTTCACAGTGTTCATTGTTAATGTTCACATAGAAAAAGAATTTGAAATTTCTGGTAATATTTTATATCATTGACAGACGTAAATCATGTATTTTACGATGAATATAACCCAATCAAATTTAGTGTTATATGAAGTATAATATTCGAAGTCATGCTTTTTAGTCGCATGTTTTTATTATTCCCATGGAAACATTCCTGATATTAGTTACTTTTTATTCATCATTGTATCATAAAACTATGCTAATATTATTTAATGGTAGACAGGTTTACCCCTTCCACATTTTTCATTTTTTGATCGTTATTGTCTATTTTTAGATCGCTATAGTCTATTTTTAGATCGGTATAGTCTATTTTATTTTGTGGAAGTCGTTTGGACCGATCTTTTTAATTTGGAGTATCTGAGCATGCGAGTTATCCACATTAAGTTTAGTATGTTATACTGTAAGCTTATCCGAGCTCAAAATAGCCAAGTGTGGACTCCAATTTATCATATAAAATATCTTCGGATATGTCTTTAGACTTAAGATCGCAATTTAGGACTGACCTACGCTATATACCTAAAGTATGACTGACATGAAAACACATAATGACACGTGGTATGATATGTATTGTATTTATTTATTAATACTGGTATATTGTTACAAATATAATGCTTTGTCTTCGTTATTAATTACATTGGTGCTTAAAGGTGAATTTGCGGTAGTGTCTACCGACAAAATTGAGGGCGGAGTTTATCATAAAAAATTCCCGTTGATATGAACAGCATATTTAATAACCTGTATTTCATATGACCAACGTGACCTAAAGTTCACATACCTCAGAAATTTGAATTTTCGAAGTGATTTTTGTAGTTTTTAGACTGATGAAGAATACTAATTTTTAATAAGACTTAAAGTTTGGGAGGGAGGAACACTAGTAACCATGCCTGTCAATTATTTTGCTCCAAAGGTAACTGTGAAACTGTGGATCATTGATTTGTCCTCCTCGAGATAACCGTGGCCTAAATAAAGAAGAATTCGAAGGTTTGCTCCACCCACAGCTATTTATACCCACGATCCCGGTTTAGCACCACCTTTCACATGCTATTGCACTTGGTATCGAGTAGACCTCGCGTTGAAAGAGAATCGATGCATAGGTGTCCTTAGCCAAGTTTATCTATCGTATTTAGACACTGATTATCTTGCTCCCTGAAGATTCACACATGTGTGTTACGTAACATGTAATGGTATAATGGTGTATATTGTTTTCCTTTATCAATGGGGGTCTTCGTGGTCGTGATGGTATGACAGTTAGAATTACGGTTACTTGGGGTACTTCTATTTCCTCCCCCAATAAAACTGACTGTCATAATATAGCTGAAATATTGTTGAAAGTAGCGTTAACCGCCATTCCCCCACCCCTTTATAAATACATGTATTTGTGCAGGTATCATTGTGTTGATCCACGATGTCAATATTAACGTAATTAACACCGGAGGACTTCATGTGTGCACTTTTATCATCAATCATAAAGAAGTGAGAAAAAAATTTATAAATTACACTTTGAAATTCACTACATGTATGTAGACAATAAATACCATCGCCCATACCCTGTTTGTTTGATAATTTAGTCAGCGTGCAAAACGAACGAAGATTATCTTATATACTGTGACATAAGAGTGTGAATTTGAGGGACAAGAGGGACGAGTGTTATCTTGTGTAGCATGAAAAAAAATAGTGTGCATTGATGGGAAAAGATGGGAGAGTATTTTCTTGTGTTGTATGCTATTAGGGCGTGTGAATTGGAGGGGAGGGGCAGAAGGGGTGTGTTATATCCTGTGTAGTATAATATTAGGGGTGTGAATGGGGGCAGGAGGCGTGCATAATCTGGTGTAGTATGATATTACGGGGTGTGAATTGGAGACAGGAGGGGCGAATATTATTTACTATGATATTAAGGGGTGTGAACTGGGGGACAGGAGAAACTACTGAAACATGTTGTGATAAAGATGAACTCCCCTAAAATAAAAGACGTCATGTTAGAAGATCAAATAGTCAGGAAAGACGTGTTTGGTACACAGTAGGAGACTGTGGAATTCGTCTTCTTTTTGTTACAATGTTTTATTGACTCCGAGTTAGTTGACTTGTTAAACATTTCTTATTATGCATATTGTACACAAATGTAAATAAAATCTCTTGTTTCAAATTATCAGTCTTGTGTTTTGTTGTTACACGCCGCCACCTCTGCACTGATCGTTTATTTGTGTTACGGTATCGATTTTGCTTCTTGCTACGATTTTTTGAATTGTTCCGACAAAGTGATATTTATGCTAAATAAAATTTCGCCGCCATTATACATGATGTCTTTTCCTTGAACGGAGGAGGAGATGTTAACCCTTTTAGAACATTTACTCTTTATCAAGCTGTCAATTGGGATATAACCGCATCGATGGTGTAATTGTTACCGTGTTCGCCTCGAGTGTGGTATATCGTGTGTTCGAGCTCCGGTCGGGTCAAACTAACGATTATAAAATTGGTATCTGTTGCTTCTCCGCTGAGAAAGAGCAAACATTGATTAGCTCGGAATCAGAATAGTGTGTCCGAGTGGAGTGACATGTCTATCCGGAGGCTGCTGTTTCAGTGGATTAGCACTATAACAATCCAACTCGGCGTGTTGGTGTAGTACATAGCGGAGTTCATCATCATCTAATTGAAAATTAACTTGTTCTCGCCATAATATAGCTGAAAACTGTAGAATTTGCGCTAAACAACAATCACTCACCCACTCAATTGGGATACTTTTAGCATTTTAATTTAACGTTTTACATTCGTTATTTTGTCTTTCTGAATGATTAGTTTATGTTCCAATCGTTATGTATCAGTTGTCTTTCTTTGTTTATCTGGATGTTTATTCTACGTACTATTAATTATATCACAGTTGTCTTTCTTTGTTTATCTGGATGTTTATTCTACGTACTATTAATTATATCACAGTTGTCTTTCTTTGTCTATCTGGATGTTTATTCTACGTACTATTAATTATATCACAGTTGTCTTTCTTTGTTTATCTGGATGTTTATTCTACGTACTATTAATTATATCGCAGTTGTCTTTCTTTGTCTATGTGGATGTTTATTCTACGTACTATTAATTATATGGCAGTTGTCTTTCTTTGTCTATCTGGATCATATTGTGTAACTTGTTCGATAACTTCGGTAGTTTATGGTTTTGTACAGGTGTTGTTGTTTTTGATTGTCTGTCTGGTTTGTGACTGATCATTATTCCATTTTTCTCATGAAAGAAGCAACATCTACTAATTTTGATCTTTTTTGATTTGACGCACACATCCTGACTCGAGACATGCACGGTAACCACTACACCACACACACAGTACTTTCCTGTTGGTCTTGTAACAATATCTCGTAGAGTGTCAACGTATTGTTTTAACAACTCATTGTTGTGGAAGTGTGTATCTGTTGTATTATAATTGTCTTTCTGAATTGTGATTTTATTCCATTTTTAGTTTGTAGGAAATATTTGAAAATATCAATGGTATAATCAGAAGCCCTATATCCAGGGACTGATAATACAATGTTTTTTAAATGATT
The DNA here is from genome assembly GCA_002080005.1 of Gigantidas platifrons. NCBI lineage: Eukaryota > Metazoa > Mollusca > Bivalvia > Mytilida > Modiolidae > Gigantidas > Gigantidas platifrons. The sequence goes on along the minus strand of MJUT01030119.1, from coordinate 79,396 downwards.
GATTTTAACGCCATTTTCAGCAATACTTCAGTAACAATCATGACGACCAGTTTTAGTGGTGGAAGATGCCAGAGTACCCGGAGAGAACCACCGACCATGGGCAAGCAACTGGTAAACTTTAGCACTTGCGACTGCGTGTCGAGTGCACCCTTTTTTGTAATTTACAAAGCCGGGCACGAACCCACGTCGTATTGGTGATAGGCTTGTATCAGTTGTTAGGTAATCCAACTACCTAACTCATTGAGCCATCCGGGCCCTTAATGTTTAAATGAAGGTACAAAGAACGATAAAAAAACCGAGCAGACCGAACAATACGAACTCTTCTAGATACCGGGAGTGACCTGGGGTGCTCCGAAAGTGTATAAAAGTCCTTTTGGTTCTCTATCAATTTTTATTTAAAAATTCAAATGGAAAGTACAAACAGATAAATTTGACTGGGACCCAACGAAGTTCAATCTAATGTACGTTAAAACGTGTAAGTTCATTCTGACGTCATGACTGCGTGAAAAATTAAAAAGGAAAGAAATACCACACAGTCGATTTGATTTTTGATGTTTTAACGCCACTTTCAACACAATTTCAGCTATATCATGGCGACCAATTTTAGTGGTGGAGGAAGCCAGAGTACCCGGAGAGAACCACCGACCATGGGCAATCAATTGATAAACTTTATCACTTGTGGCTGCGAGTCGAGTGCACCCTTTTTGTAATTTGCAAAGCCGGGCGCGAACACACGTCGTATTGCTGATAGGCTTGTATGAGTTGTTAGACCCAATGACCTAACTCATTGAGCCACTCGGGCCCCTCCACACTGTCGAAAATATTCCAAAATATAATCGAAAGATTATAGATACTGAGGTACAATTCATAACCCGAATACCCTGTAGCAATTTCAAATAATCAATTATGTCCCTATGTTCACTGTAGCAACCCCTCGGTGGTGTAATGGTTAATGTGATCGCCTCCATAGGTCATATATTGTGAGTTCGATTCCTGCTCGTGGTTATAAAATTGGCATGTGTTGCCTCCCTCCGAAGCATAAATCATTAAAGATTAAGAACACCTATTGATTGGTTCACATCAACTCATTGAACATTAAGAACATCTAACGTTTAAAATATATGCACTGACAGTTAGAAAACAAATATGGTGTTTTGATTTGCCCAAGTTCCTGCTCCAATAGTGGCACCAGTCGTTCTAATCTAGCTACAGTATTGAATGAGGAAAGAATCGGGAAATGTTTATGACCAGTGGAACATATCCGTTGTCATTTATAACACAGATATTCCATAACGGTGAACCAAGCCATGGTGGCGACCGTAAAACTTTAAGTGATGACTTCAACTGAACCAAGAGGAACCCTTGGTTCAGTAGTTTCCTTGTTAGCAGCAAACCTTTATCAAGAACATCCTGATATGAACCACATGCTCTGGAATATCGTATCAACAGAGAATGCAACAAGGAAAAGGAGAAATGTATTTGATTCACCTTACACAAGCATCACACACCCTTTTAGAAGTGATGTACTCCGAAGAACAACTAGGTTCTTATATTTTATATATTGATATCCCATGAAATTCCATGGGAATGATTTCCATAGCATCAGTTCATATCGTTGTTATAAGTAAAATTAAATGAAAAAAAAAACAGTACAGTCAGAACAATTCAATAGTTTTCCCGAAAAATCGTAGAAAAAGTGACAAAATCGGGAAACTTAACAACCATATACATTATAGAAGACCCCACATTTTCCTGGCTTGGTGAAGGTAGCTTAAGTAACTAAAGATAGGGTTAAGCTAGTTAGTGACACTTCTGTCGACCATCGCCATTAAATGCAAGCATTTATTTAAAAAGCAAGACGGAATGTTAACAACTAATGATTAAAAGAATTGAAATTCCGAATTATCGTCGTGGCCGTGTTCGTATGATAGTTGGATTTATAGTTACCCATGCAGTCAATGCCTACCACTACTGATGTTGTGAGTTCGAATCTTGATCAGGGCAAGGTGTACAACATTATGTGATAACGTTTGTCAGTGAATTGCTAGAGGTCGGTGCTTTTCTCAGGGGCTTCCGGTTTCTTCCACCAATAAAACTGACCGCCACGATATAACTGAAATATTGTTCAAAGTGGCGCCAAACACCATCAAACAAACAAACAAACAAACAAACAAACAAACAAACAAACGAATAATTGATTTTGAGACATTTGATTTTGACAGAACCAAGGCTAAGATCATAACAGCAACAGGTATTGTACAACATCAGTACCCGTTGTTCAAGTGAACACTGTTTAGATGATATGTGAATTTAAGGCAAACACTGTGACTATTCTTAAAGTATAATACATGATGCTTACATTTCTGAAAATATCGATAGCACTGAAAATATCGAAAATACTGAAAATATCGATAGTGCTGAAAATATCGATAATAATGCAAATACCGATACTATTGAAACTATAGATAATACTGGAATTATCGATAGTACTGAAAATATCGATACTACTGAACATATCGATAATACTGAAAATATCGATAATACTGAAATTATCGATAATAATGAAAATAGCGATAATACTAACTATATCGATAATACTGAAAATATCAATAATACTGAAAATATCGATGGTAGTGAAAATATCGATAATACTGAAAATATCGATAATAATTCTGATGTCCGTGACATGTACATCACCCCACCCTGAAAATGATATGATTGATACGAATTCCAATATTTTAATACAAATGTATATATCAAATATAGTACGCACGATGCCTACATTATTTTGATCAAGACAACCAAAGAGAGGCTAGTGTTACCTACGCCTGAGGGAGGAGAGTCTTAGGGCTTAGCTTTAATAATACACACTCCTCCACTGATATATCTACACTATCATACATCTATAACTTTAGAATCAGTGTTGTTATTATCTTCAAGCATCTTTATCGTGTCTTGTGGCACAAACATTTCAGTAGAAGTCTGGAATCCGAAATCTAGTCCAGGTGGCGCTTTATTATCTATCTCATTTATGTCTGAACTACCATTTCCGGCTAAATTTATCTGGAATCCGACATCTTGTCCAGGTGGCTCTGTACTATCTATCGTATGTATGTCTGAACTATCATTTCCGGCTAGAGTTATTGGTAATGCAAGTAAAGGCATTAGAGATTGTCCAAACGTCGCTGTATCCTTCCGTGCTATATGTTTCCTCACTGTATGCAGTTTTTTCTATTTGTTTAACTGTTCTCATTTTATTCTCCTGTTCCAAAATAATCCGTATTTTTGGCATTGTTTTCAAGAACGCATCTGTTTCGTTATCTCTTTCACATTTTTCCGGAAGTTTTCTACTGAATATGCGCAGTACAAACAAAGCCGTAACAGCGCCACTGTATACGACTATCACTGCCACAATAAAGTGCATGGCACCTACATGATCGTATGGGAATTCATCCGTAGTCTTTAATGTCACATTTCCATGGAAACTATTATTGATGGTCATCATTTCAAAATAATGTCCACCTTTCTGACCTACGTACGAACACACTCGGATGTGGTTGAACTCTCTGATGTAACTCAATCTACACGTGTGAAGCTATCAGACACTCGCCAATAACCGCTAGCTCACAATACGCTAGTCCACAAAAAAATAGGTGCGTTCGGGACTCTTACCTAGGAACTGTATATCCTCCGATAATATTGCTAAGCTAACACAAATATGTGCTCCTTTCTACAATTGTTATTTCCCTTGTCTAACGGAGTTCAAGCTTTATCAATATATAAAGCCGGGCTCTCTTTAACAAAGTAACATTTTCGTCGCGTTAATTGTTTTTATTTTGACTTGAGGAAATGTTCCTTTACTTTTGCTTCGCTTTTATTTTCTCTCTTCCCGTCCGTTTCTTCCTACACCATACACACATATAATTATATTATCAACTTTATTCAACTTCAAAATGGTGGGTTTTTTTTTCTTTTATCCCATTTGATTTATAAATATCTCATACAAATATATATATACCAGGTGAATAAATATTTTGACTATGCGAATTCCTTTCTTACACAAACGACAGGTATAACTTCAATATTTTTAAATCATAAAAGTGCATTGAATAAAACATAGATATATCAAATAGAATTAAACCCATTTCAATCGTTAACATTTTCTTTTTTCTTTTATTAATTAACAATGTGAAATCCTTCAGGTTTAAAAATCTAGTGATAACATACAGAGTCTATATGTATATGATGTTATCAATTTAATTAAGATCTCACATTACATCTAACATATATAGTATATCTATTATATACATGTACGGGCAATAGTTGATATCTATTATATACATGTACGGGCAATAGTTGATATCTATTATATACATGTACATATATACAGAAGGATTTCTCTTTGTGTGACCAAGTTTAAAAGTAAATTTTAAATATGATAATTTTGTATTTGGTCTGCATTAACATAATACTAATATAGCTACAGTAGGAATGTTTTACACCATGACCTACTCCTGGTTTGTAAACGAGAGAGTATACCTTTCTAGTTCGTAGTTAGTAAACTACTAGCAATGATTGAGCCTACTATTGTACTGTCCATGTGACCAACATATTCTACCTTCCTAGCTAGTAATTAGTTAATTACTAGCAATCACTGACCCTGTTATTGTACTGTCCGTGTGACCAACATATTCTACCTACCTAGCTAGTAGTTAGTTAACTGCTAACATCATTTATCTAGAAAGGCGTCGTGCGCACTAAATATATTATCTACGGTGTTTATTTAAATGCTTGAATAGAATCATCCCTTAAGGTGGAACCTAACACTACAGGGAGATAACTCTTTAAAATCAGTTGAACGTTTTGATCATATGATGTTTGTATGCAGATTTCAAGCATCTCGGTGATCAAAACCACAGAGAGACAAGCTGATATGTGGATAGTAAATTCATAGCCCTGAGTCTGTTGGTTGGAATTTGATAAAATTTTGATATTTATTACAGAGGATATATTCAAACACACTGCCAAAAAAATAAGAAAATTAAACAAGCAGATCAAATTTTACCTGAAGTGTATGGTACCACCTTAAATAGAACTAATATTATACATATGACACGAGGATTAAATACATGTAATATGATGCATACTGTTCAATATTATAGCATTCTATATATTAACCTGGTCGTCCAAATGTTAGGGTTAGTAGTTTACTCATATGAGGACATAACTTTACGTGACCGCATTATTTTACTAAGAGGGATGCTTGGGCCCATAAAACTAGTTTAACCCCGCCACTTTTTATTGAAGTTCCTGTACCAAGCCAGGAAATTGAGAGGTGATGTCTGTTATGTGTATCACTTGTCTGTTAGGTGAATCGCTTGTTTATTAGGTGTATCGCTTGTGAGTTAGGTGTATCACTTGTCTGTTAGGTGTATCGCTTGTCTGTTAGGTGTATCACTTGTCTGTTAGGTGTATCGCTTGTATGTTAGGTGTATCGCTTGTCTGTTAGGTGTATCGCTTGTCTGTTAGGTGTATCACTTGCCTGTTAGGTGTATCGTTTGTCTGTTATGTGTATCACTTGTCTGTTAGGTGTATCGCTTGTCTGTTAGGTGTATCGCTTGTCTGTTAGGTGTATCGCTTGTCTGTTAGGTGTATCGCTTGTATGTTAGGTTTATCGCTTGTCTGTTATGTGTATTACTTGTCTGTTAGGTGTATCGCTTGTCTGCTATGTGTATCTCTTGTCTGTTATGTGTATCGCTTGTTTGTTATGTGTATCACTTGTCTGTTAGGTGTATCGCTTGTCTGTTAGGTGTATCGTTTGTCTGTTAGGGGTATCACTTGTCTGTTAGGTGTATCACGTGTCTGTTATGTGTATCGCTTGTCTGTTAGGTGTATCACTTGTCTGTTAGGTGTATCACTTGTCTGTTAGGTGTATCACTTGTATCTTAGGTATATCACTTGTCTGTTAGGTGTATCGCTTGTCTATTAGGTGTATCGCTAGTTTGTTAGGTATATCACTTGTCTGTTAGGTGTATCGCTTGTCTGTTATGTGTTTCGCTTGTCTATTAGGTGTATCGCTAGTTTGTTAGGTATATCACTTGTCTGTTAGGTGTATCGCTTGTCTGTTATGTGTATCGCTTGTCTGTTAGGTGTACCGCTTGTCTGTTATGTGTATCACTTGTTTGTTAGGTGTATCGCTTGTCTGTTAGGTGTGTCGCTTGTCTGTTATGTGTATCACTTGTCTGTTAGGTTATCGCTTGTCTGTTAGGTGTATCACTTGTCTGTTAGGGGTATCACTTGTCTGTTAGGTGTATCACTTGTCTGTTAGGTGAATCGCTTGTTTATTAGGTGTTTCGCTTGTCTATTAGCTGTATCACTTGTCTGTGATGTATATCACTTGTCTATTAGGTGTATCGCTTGTCTATTAGGTGTATCACTTGTTTGTTAGGTGTATCACTTGTCTGTTAGGTGTATCGCTTGTCTGTTAGGTGTATCACTTGTCTGTTAGGTGTATCACTTGTCTGTTAGGTGTATCACTTGCGCCTCTTTCTACAATGTTGCTATTGAATTTTTGAAGCAACTGACACACATTCACCAATCTAGCCACGTGGTATAATAGAACTAACCACGTGTGTTGATGCAGATATTAATACAAGTAGCATACGATTACCTAAAGCGAACACTACATTCAGTAACCCACGGCTGGTCACGCTCTAATTACTCTCCACTCATCATCCATTGGTCAAAGGAATTCGGTTGTTATGTCATGATTTTCAATTAGTTTACGATGATGTCCATTTTGTGCTAGACCTACACTCTGAATTGGATTATTATTGTGCAAGGTCACTGATACAACAGTCCTTGTGTGTACATGTCGCTCCAATTGCGTATATCATCCTGAATTCGACCCAACCATACTTTGCTCATACTCCTTAATGATACAGCAGCTATGGATTTTTGCAAGTTTTTTGTTTGACTTCACCAAGGCATGGAGCCACGATCTACTATATATAGAATGCATACATAATGCGAGATAAATCACATTATTAAGAGTATGGTACACCTTGACCTACACCTCGAAATTGAAGGGTGGTTAAGAACGAAATTTTACGACACAAGAGATGATTTAAATTTTCACCTTGTAAACTTTCCATTCATATGTAGCAACATTCAAGCAGCACCTGCATATGGAGTATATATCTCTCAGTTGATACGATATTCCAGAGCTTGTAATTTTTCATATCATGATTTCCTTGATTGAGGATTTCTGCTTACAAAGATGCTACTGAACCAAGGGTTCCTCTTAGTTAATTTGAAGTCATCACTGAGAAAGCTTTACGGTCGCCACAATGACTTGGTTGGCCGTAATGGAATATCGGTGTCACAAATGACCACGGGTATGTTCCACGTGTCGTAAGCACTTACCTGTCTTTTCCTCGTTCTTGACTTATCACCGGGTTTCTAACTATATTAACACGACGGGTACTATTAGTGGAGCAGAAACTTTTTACCCTTCCGGAGCACCTGAGTTCAGCGCCCGGCTTTTAGTGGGGTTGGTGTTGCCCGATCTTTAGTTTTATATGTAGGTTTTGTAGATCGTTGTTTGTCCTTTTGTATTTTTTCTTTTGGTCATTTTGTTGTCTGTTCTTCTTCGATTAACGGATTCTGATTACCCCCTTTGGTATCTTCAAACTCTTCTTGCAAAATGGAACTGTGGTATAAATGAATACAATGGGGTTTAAATCGTTTCCGTGAAAATTATTTTAATTTTGTTTCAGATTATTATCATTAATTAAAATCAAGACACTTAGAAGTAATTAAGCAGATTATATAGGTGTTATACCATAGACTATTTATAACATAAACATAAAGGAAACCAACACAATAAGCCATCTAAACAGAAACCAACACAATACGCCATCTAAACAGAAACCAACACAGTAAGCCATCTAAACAGAAACCAACACAATACGCCATTAAAACAGAAACCAACACAATACGCCATCTAAACAGAAACCAACACAATACGCCATCTAAACAGAAACCAACACAATAAGCCATCTAAACAGAAACCAAAACAATAAGCCATCTAAACAGAAACCAACACAATAAGCCATCTAAACAGAAACTGAGTGTGGAAGAACTAACTCAAACTCGGGGAGAAGATTTATATAAACAGAAACCAACACAGTAAGCCATCGAAACAGATACTAAGTGTGGAAGAACTAACTCAAACTCGGGGATCTACATTTCCGTGAGTCGCTCATACAATACACATGCTTACATTTTCAAATGCATGGATTTTGAATCTTAAAATAAAAAAAAAGATCAAAGTCAAGGAATTGTTTTATATATTACTGACAGTCTTATTCATGAAATGGAACAATTTTCAGTGGTGAATTTTACAAGAATATATAATTTCTAGACAGGTTAGTACCTCCGATGTTCGGAGGACAGAGGGGCCGGTATTTACAGGAATGTTTTACTTAAATATATATAAGGAGAAAATCTCGACCATAAAAATATGTGCGATGCTAAGATTACTCCAGTTTTCAGAGGGATCGGTATATAGAGGATTGTATTTAATTTAAATATATAGGGGGAAAATGCCGACCAAAATTAGATGTGTAGTTTTCAGAGGAATCTGGTTTTCAAAGGGGTTGGTTCTTAGGGAGTTCCACTGTATTTACAATTGATGGTTTGGTCGAGTCACGAAAATTGATCCCTCGAATAATAAGTATGTCATAGTACTTGATCAGATAGAATGACAGTGAAGTAATCAAAGCATCGGTAAATAAAACTATATTATAGTTCAGCTACAAGTCGTGTCCTTCAGTATTACAACTGATGTCACCCATTACAAAATCAGAAGAGCTATTCCAGCAGATACCATAATAACCATGTAAATATTCTGTCTTAGATTAGACAGCACTCCAGAATCTGCAAAAAAGAACAATTTATAAATAAAAATAAGATGACTATAATGAAGGTTATTGGTATTTAGCGCCACTGTTTAAATAATTTAGTTAAATCTTTTTCATCATTTTTATTGGTACCATACAGAAGTACAAGGGTAAATTATTGACAAACTTTTGTAATGTTTTGTGTATTCCCGTTGTTCAATGTTGTGATGCTTTGTTTATTCCGATTGTGATAATTTGTATTTTCCTTTTGTGATGTTTTGTTTATTCTGATTGTAATGTTTTGTATTTTCCAGTTGTGATGATTTGCCTCTTCCGGTTGTGATGTTTTGTTTGTTCTTGTTGTAATGTTTAATTTCTTCCGATTATGATGGTGTGTTTCTTCGGGTTGCAATGTTTTGTATTTTCCGTTTGTGATGGTTTGTTTATTCCTGTCGTAATGTTTTGTAATTCCTGGTTGTGATGATGTGTTTCTTCCGATTATGATGGCTTGTTTCGTCGGGTTGTGAAGATTTGTTTGTTCTTGTTGTAATGTTTAATTTCTTCCGATTATGATGGTGTGTTTCTTCGGGTTGCAATGTTTTGTATTTTCCGTTTGTGAT
>MJUT01030119.1:50145-64956 GCA_002080005.1 Gigantidas platifrons | reverse complement strand
GTGAAAAACACTACAACTGATAGCTTACTGTGCATTTTGGTTACATAACTGTAGGGTACGAGAGTGGGTACGAAATTCATACTTGAACATTTAATGACCCAATTTTCCTGATAAATATGTTTTTTTGATATTGGTGAAAAAGATCTTGAAGATACGAAAGGGGTAATCATAATCCGTATATCGAAGTAGAACAGACAACACAATGGTCAAAAGAAAAAAGTACAAAGGGACAAACAACGATCTATAAAACATACATATAAAACTAAAGATGGAGTAACAGGAACATAAAAGTGTTGACAAACACTGTTTAATCTCTCTGTTTATAATTTTGTCACATTTATGTTATTTTAGGTCCTTTGGATTTCTTGCTCCCAAAGACTTTTAAATTATTAAGCTTTCAAATATTTTGGTTTTGAGTGTACCTGATGAAATTATTCCAGAAAGACGTCACCCGCACTAATTTTGATATCTATCTTTTATAACGGCTTTCTTTGTCTAAGTAATATTGTTGAATTCGCCACCTCATCTACTGATGCAACAAGAATCCCCCAGAACCACTTCGCACGCACTAGATTTGATATCTATCTTTTATAACAGCTTTCTTTGTCTAGGTAATATTGTTGAATTGGCCACCTCATCTACTGATGCAACAAGAATCCCCCAGAACCACTTCACACGCACTAGATTTGATATCTACACTTTTAGTGTAACAGGAGGGACGAATCGCATCAAACACAAATTAGATTTCCTTTTTGGACAAGAAAATCGGTATATTTCGTCTTCCAATTTTATACAAAAAAAACCAACACATTGCCATCTTTCAAGTTTTTCTATGTAATGCGGTTCCTACTGCTTAGTCGGCATACAATATGAATACTGACATGACCCCGACAGAAATGTCATTGTATGTGAGTTCATCGCCAACAATAATAAGTAAAAAATACAGATTAAAAAAAAAATTATATTGAGTATCTGTAACATACTTTTTGATTGCCACATAATGTTCCATCTGAAGCAGTGACTGACTGACATATCTTTGTATTTGTTGGGTTGGAACACCATAAAACTGAACATATCGACGTGAAATTGCCACCATATTGAGCCTAAAGTACAAAAAAAATAATGTAGTTTTATTGCAGAACCAGGATAAACGATGTTAATAAGCCCACATCTAATCCTTATTTGCCTTTTACAATACAACCTTTTTTTAATATAACATAATACTTTAAAATGGCCAAAGGAAAAGGACAAACAACGATCTATAAGACATACACATAAAGCTAAAGATCAAGTAACACGAATACCGCTTAAAACTAAAGGACAAACAACGATCTATAAGACATACACATAAAGCTAAAGATCGAGTAACACGAATACCGCTTAAAACTAAAGGACAAACAACGATCTATAAGACATACACATCAATCTAAAGATCAAGTAACACGAATACCGCTTAAAACTAAAGGACAAACAACGATCTATAAGACATACACATAAAGCTAAAGATCGAGTAACACGAATACCGCTTAAAACTAAAGGACAAACAACGATCTATAAGACATACACATCAAGCTAAAGATCGAGTAACACGAATGCCGCTTAAAACTAAAGGACAAACAACGATCTATAAGACATACACATCAATCTAAAGATCAAGTAACACGAATACCGCTTAAAACTAAAGGACAAACAACGATCTATAAGACATACACATCAAGCTAAAGATCGAGTAACACGAATACCGCTTAAAACTAAAGGACAAACAACGATATATAAGACATACACATAAAGCTAAAGATCGAGTAACACGAATACCGCTTAAAACCGGGGATGAACGGTAAGCAGCTCCTGATCCACTATAACACCCATTGTGTTAATCTAGACAAGGTACAAAGGTTGTTGACTGATGATGAGTTACCAATATACCCTCTATGTAATACATTCAAAATTCCTGCTCCACTCTATGAAAACTCCATAATATCAATGTGATAAAAATAAGTTATCAGTTGCACAACATCAAATCCTGTAGAAAGCTATGTGCCACATTGTTTCTATCAAGTGGCTTAGGAGGAGCTGTGAATTCAGGAAGGTGACCACCACATAAAACGATGATAATCATGTGTACAACGTCATTAGACGTCGACAACCATGTGTACAACGACATCAGATGACGATAACCATATGTACAACGGCATTAAATGTCGACAACCATATGGACAACGATATCAGATGTCGACAACCATGTGTACAACGACATTAGACGTCGACAACCACGTGGACAATAACATTAGACGACGATAACCATGTGTACAATTACATAATAAGACACAAACCATGTGGACGACATCAGACGACGACAATCATGTGGACCACGACGATGATGACGACGGATATTGATAATTAAATGTCGACTCTGCAACTCAGGAGAAACAATAAACTATGAAAATAACAATGCAAGTGATGAAAGATTTAAATAGTCCCTCACAAAAAAGTAATATGTTTATGTAATATTCTGCTGAAATGGATCTGAAAGTAAGTTCACTTTAAGATTTAGAAATAAAAATAGAAACATTAACAAAAGATTAACAAACAGATGTTAGGGTTATGGTGATTAACGCCACTTTCAGCAATATTTTAGTTATATCAACGACCACCAACAAACAAATGTAAGGTATGTGTTATATGATGATACATGTATATCAGAGGGCAACCTAATTATCTACTTATTGAAAGGTTTCAATTCATGGTCATCAAAGTATTAAACCAATGTAAGGTATGTGTTATATGATGATACATGTATATCAGAGGGCAACCTAATTATCTACTTATTGAAAGGTTTCAATTCATGGTCATCAAAGTATTAAACCAATGTAAGGTATGTGTTATATGATGATACATGTATATCAGAGGGCAACCTAATTATCTACTTATTGAAAGGTTTCAATTCACGGTCATCAAAGTATTAAACCAATGCACGTATGGGTTTGGTATTTGAATTGTGAGTGTTCAATTCCTTGTTTTAACATTATCGTAGCTATGATGAAGGTGACTGTCACTTTATTGGAGTTGAACACCGTAGAGTCCAGAAAAATATAGATATCCAAGTACATGTACCAACAACAGGAAGTGAGAGATAATGTTCTTGTGTGTTAGCAGTATCAATTTCATCATTTTCTACGATTGCTCTACTGGGAATTGGAACGGTTCCAACATTATGGTACTTTTTGTTATTCATTTCAATATCTGAACGGACCATTTCCTTACTTCGCGATGATTAAATACATCTATATATCATAGTTCATAAAAACGAGGATCTACAATATTTGCATACCCTGCACATAAAAGATCCAGATCCACGGATACTTTCACACTGCGCATCCGCATCCGATAGATGATTTACTACATTAGTGGTTGCAACAGACACAGAAGATGATGACGATTGTGAAGCTACAGTTGATCCACTTTCACTTGTAGTTGGCATCATAGTAGACTCATGGCCTTTTGAACCGGAAGTAGTTGTTATCGTAGTAGTTGACGGCAGGTATGGAGCGCAGGAATCACAGCATTTTATGGGAACTGCGGGGCAATTGTATGAATATGAGTTGGCAATATCAGAACAGTTCCAAGGTTGGTTGGAAAATATTTGTCCTTCCTGGTCTCCATACAAACAAGAACCTGTGGAAACCAGTAGATTAAAATAACCTATTATCATACATTTATCCTGCAATTGGGTTATTTTTTGTCATAATAAATGGGTTGAAATAAACTGTTCTTTTATTTTTACATTGTCACATTAACCTATTAAAGTTATTAAGCCGCGCCTTCTTATGGGAACTTTAACGAGTGACCGTTTCACACATGCATGCATTACTACGCATAGAGATGATCCATGGTTTTTCCGTTTATTAATTATTAAATTATACCAGATGTTTTTTTTTTTGCAATTTTATTGCAGGATAAAGGCAATATGGATGTATCAACGATACACACGAAATTAATGTGGCTCAGCACGAAACGAGTGAAAAGACTCGCTAAAGCTCATCTCCCCCCCCCCGTTTATATGCATAGCCACATACATGTTATATTTACCGTCAATATACCAATATTGTATATTCACATGGCTATATCAGATGTATGCTTTCATGCCTTATCATATTTATTTATTTCAGATTTTAGTGGATGGTAGTTTTGTTATTTATTTATTTATTTTAACCTTTGACCTCTTTTGTTGTTTTTTAAAAGAATATATAAGAGTACCATTGTAATTGTATTTTTAATGTCGCAGTTTCCAACTTTGTCCATTGGCAAAGATATAAGTAGTACACCTCACAACGATCAGGAAAGTTGAGCACAAAACCTTACGAAGTGATTAGGGCTGGATGCATAGCCAGTTATGAAATCCAACTACCAAGTTATGCCAGCAATGTCGGCCTTCTTTATGCAATGGTTTCTACAGCAATCACAATCATATCTAGATGGAAAACATTGCATAGGGCATATGAGAGGAAGAAGTTATTATTACTTACTTTTTCCGGGTGGAGCCTCTGAATCATATGTACAAACTCCAGATACACACCACTGAAAACAAATTGATTGAGTGAAAAACGTTTGAAGATACATATTGAGTAATCAGTCGTCTTAAATTGAAGAAGAACATACAATACAATAGCCAACGGACAAAAGGATAAACACCGATCTACAAAACACTGCTAAAAAAAATATATATTGAGCAACACTAAACCCTCTAAAAACAGGAGTGAACTGATGTCTTCCGAAAGGGTCATCAGTTCCTGCTCCACTAGTGCTACACTTCATGTTAAAGAATGAGGAAAGGACCAAGCAGTTCTTATGACAAGTGGAACATATCTGTGGTCATCTGTGACATATACATTCCGTAGCGGTTAGCCAAGTCATGGTGGCAACCGTAAAACCTTCAACCTAACAAAAAGGAATCTCACTACTCCAAGATTCAAGATTCAAAATGTCTCCGGTTGTCATAAAAAAAAATTAAATGATAGTTACGAAATACTCATTTCCTAAATTGCAATGGATAATTTCTATTGCAAGTAGATTGGTTCTTTTCCCTATCCCCGCCAAATCTTTTACCGGACTGGAATATGTGTACCACGGAGAGTTCTTATAAGAAACAGAAGTTGTGTAACCATAGAGACCAACTGTGCACATCCTTTTTTTTTTGGTTGCCTCATCATTTTTCTTAGTTTTTTATTTGTTATTTTTGTTTGTTTGTTTGCTTGTGTTATTTCTTTGTAATGTACACAATATTGTCTCTGGATTGTTCATTCTTGATTCCTCTTTCGAATTATTAACTGGCTAAAGCATAAAATTACAAATAAGATATGATATAGAGTCAAAAGCCTACATTGAGTGCAATGTATTCAACTTACTTGTTTGTCACCACAAAGTGTTCCCTCTGCAGCAACCGCAGTCGAACAATAACCAGGGTTGGTAGGTATAGAACACCATAATACTGAACATATGCTGCTGAAATCTCCAGAATACCGATCCTGTAAACATAATAATCTACAATCGGAACACTGTAAACTGAACATATATAACATAAGAGACTGATAAAAATCCGGAATGTTTTCGTATCCGCTCCGTATATGACTCTCTAGTGGAGAGTAGTATGCGAATCAGATCTGGAACGACACCAGAGGTTGGTGGCTGAATTATTTCAAATTTATTGTCAATTAATTCAACAGCAGATACAAATCCTTCAGGATATTTGGCGTCCCTATCTTGGTTGTGTTTGTTTGTTTTGTTTTTCGTTTTTTGCTTTTATTTTTGTGTGTTGTTATTTTTTTTGTTTTGAAAATTGAACTTCTTCTATGCACGTTATCATCAAACATTATCACATTGTGACAAGAACTATAAAGCTATAATTACCTGGGGGAGTGTCTATCGTCACATTTTTATTCAAATATTTCACGATTACTAGATTTTTTAATTCCAAAATCCCGGATAACTGACGTGGTTTTTGATAGTTGTCTGATCAATTAGCGGTGTGTTTGTATTGGGCATGCCACACATACTTCACAGTTATATGACTTAATGATGTGATAAGATATATGTGTGAAATCCAGTACAATCACAAATATATAACCCACAATATGTACACACTTCTTCTCTACCTGATGCACGCCATTATCGTATTTGGAAAGAGTATTCGTATAAAAAAAACATTTTAAAACTAGGACTTACCTTACAAAAGTATGAATCAGGACCTAGAATATGTTCACACTGTTTGTCTGCGTCGTACACCTGACCTGCCACATCATCATCAAACTCAGACAGAGCAGTTGCATTGAAATCAGGACTGAGAGAGGCCATACAGTTAATACCATTTCTAATAATAAGGGTAATAACAAAATTACCAAACTCCAGAAATCTTCCATAGGGAAAGTAAAAACTCATAAGTACACAAACAGACAAAATGAGTCAACAACCGGAAAACTGGGAAAACCGTAATGACCTTGACTTGGTACAGGCATATCCAAAGAAATGGTGGGTTTAAGCAGATTTTACGGCGCGATAAAAGAACGTGTAAATAATGTCAAATTCATCAGATGAACATTGTACCGTAAAAGTGCGGATTGTATATAGTAAAAGTCGGTAACCTGGTTTGGCATATTATATATATATATATGTCTACATGCTACATTTATTGACGATTCCTCAGAACGAGTCTGGCCTATCAAAATATCTGATGGTGCACGAGTAACTTTGCTCAATAAGGGACTTGTATCTTGCGACGTCAATCAAAGTTAGCGACATTGTTTTATAATTTTGTTGTTTGAGTGAGAGTATGCAAGCTTTATAATGATATCTTGTATATTTTGGTATCTAAAATATTGTATGATATGACGTCATCTAGCTCCCCCTCCTCTCTGGGTATCATGATATATTGTACAGCTGTTGACAATAGAAAAGACGAGAAAGCATGATACAACAAACATTAAGAACAAAAATATCTACATTAATGGCTGTTATCGTATATGGCAACGATCAGTACATATCACCATACACAAATGCGACCTTCAATTGAGGAAGACATTCCTATTTGTTAACTCGAGAGATGTTGCCGAGAGCTGGCATGTCTGGCCATCTTTATTTCATTATAGATAATACTGTTACATTATCTTTGTTTTTAACCTACTATTTGACAATGTCCTTATAACTGCACCATGCGATTCTCAATATATCACCCAGTGTTTTATGAGGTGTCGAAAGGGCAATTGGTGATGTTTTGTAGACGAATTCCGCATTTGTCTCCATTGTAGGGTCAAATGGAATTTGTGAAGTGTATCAGAATGTTATAACTCGGAAACTACAGGCACGCCTACTCCAGATTCCTTCATCCAATAAAACAAACCACAATGATATTACTGAATAATTGTAGCGTTTAAAACGTTTAAGCCCGCCAACTGAACTGACTTTACGACCATCTTGAAAATATATAAGAGATAACCAAAGGCAATAAATCGAAAAACTGACAACACAGCGACCTCAAAGGGACACAAAAAAGTGGTCGACATAACACTACCGTTATGGAATATATGTGTCACAAATGACCTAGGATATTTTCCACTTGTCGTAAACACTTCCAGATTCTTTCCTCGTTCATGACTTATCACCGAGTTTGTAACTAGATTAACACAACGGATACCACTAGTGGAACAGGAACTATTTACCCTTACGGAGCGCCTGAGTTTACCCTCAGTTTGTAGAGTGGTTCGTGTTACTCGCTCTTTAGCTTGATGAGTATGTTTTGTAGATCGTTGTTTGTCCTTTTTCTTTTGGCCATTGTGTTGTCTGTTCTTCTTCGATATACGGATTTTGATTACCCCTTTGATATCTTCAAACTCCTCATATTGCATAATACTAAAGGTTTAGCAACATGAACTCGAGTGAAACTCGTTAGTATTTAGAATACCAATTTGTACTTTGAATTAATGCTAAGTATCATTCTCCACGTATCAATCATAAAGGTACTGAGGATTTTATATTTTAGGGGACACGTGTTGGCAATAGGAGTATTATATCAAATGGTCGTACCCTCAATATTATGATATCTACCACTATTTTCGTGTAAGAAACGTGAAGATATCAAAGAGATAATGAGAGGGATTCAGAGTTAATCTGACAAATAATGATCTACAAAACACTACACAGAAAACTAAGAATTGGGAAACATGATATCCCACTACAACAAGGGGAATCAGTTCCTGTTCCAGTTATGGCACCCGTCGTGCTACTGTTGTTGCAAAACCGGTGATACGATAAGAGGTTCGTATCTTCTTTTACCATAAAGTGTTCCAGGATTTCATCAAATTTTGTTTTAAATGAGAGGTTCACATGACGTCAAACAGATCCCATGGAACAAGATGCTCTCATTCCGGGTTCATCATGATAATTTGAATTTATTTCATTTCTGATTAGATTGATCTGATTTGCTTGTTTATATGTGTCCGTCTCTTGAATAGTATACATACATTTCCAATGATTCAATGTACGATGTGAAATAATTGGTAGAACATGATGAAAACACCCAAGGGTTTGCTGAAGTACTTCCTGTTTGTGGGCTGCTAGAGGATGCCATGATATTGGCGTCACTAAAGCTGCAGGAATTCCCATCGCCATCGTGCTCCGCACTTAAGCTGTGATAAAAACAATATTAACAGTATTAATATATTGAATATGCTTAATATGAGTCTTGGCATTATATTTACCTTTGGAAAACACTTGCATGACTGCGTCATCTCATCAATAGGGGAGGTTTGAGTCCACTGAAATAGTTTGACTTCGCCACTTTTTATTGCAGTGCTTGTACCAGTCCAGGAATGTGAGCGGTCATGTATTTGTGTGTTTTCTACAATTTTTCTTTTGGATTTTGTAACTATTCTGACCACGTGGTATTATTTGTGTTTCATTCTATAAGCTCCATTAATATATTAGAACTTCTTTATCTTGAATTCGGATAAGTCACCATAAACATGTTCGTGCATAGTAATAATACAGTTATTTCATTTTTATTCGTTGAATACAAAGTTCGTGATTTACGTTGGTGCCATAAAACAGTAATATACAGTGCACCATTAAAGGCATATATGTATTAACAATCTTCAAACTTTTACATCATCATTAATGGACAGTGACAGTGAAATGTAGAACAGCAACACATGTGGTTTTCCCTTAATCTGTGTCTAAGTGGGTTTTTCGCACCTTAATCTGTGTCTAAGTGGGTTTTTCGCACCTTAATATGTGTCTAAGTTGGTTTTTCGCACCTTAATATGTGTCTACGTGTGTTTTTCGTACCTTAATCTTTATTTAAGTGTATAGTTGGATAATCTCTCATGTTTATTACCTCTATTGCATTTCTTACTAGTAGCTAGCGACGTTCTCAGAATCAAAACGACGAAATAATATGATGACGAACCATATTTCCCGCTAAGGCACACATATTAATAAAACGAAAAAAAGTACACAAAGCTTAGTATATCTCTTCATTATCGACATTATGGGAAACTATGGAAAAAAATCCTTGTGAAAAAATGAACATTAAATTTAGTAAATTATGGTACAAAAATAAACTGAGAGATGAACGATTATGTTCCGGTTGTTTGAAAGTTGAAAATGAAGTTTACTTTTTATTTGAATGTAATTCATATTCAACACTGAGAGATGATTTCACTAATTCTATATCTTCAATAGTTCCCAATTACTTGAAATTAAATAACGACCAAAAACTCATATACTTGATGACCTGTGAAGATGAAAATATTTTAAGACTCGCATCTTTATTTATATTTAATTGTTTTAAGAGAAAGGAAATCTCCCAACTGTCATCTTGTGGTTCTACCTAATAAATTTGCTTTTGAAGAAAATAAATTAATAATTCTTAGGGAAGGTTGTGTCAATGACTGTATTTTTGTATTTGGTTAATCCCTTAAAATGTTTTTTTTTTATTTACCTCAGCAGATATGGATTTTCTTTTGCCTCTCTTTAGAATTAGAGTTATTTCCCTTTGATTGTTCAGAGACACATTAGGACATTGATTCTGCTCAATAAATGATGGTAAACATAATCAGAATTAATAATCATATTGTCATTTATTGTTTTTGTATATACCAATGGTAATTGATTGTTTTTATTTCATCTTATTGATGGTATATGCCCTGATTGGCCGATAATAAACTATTGATTGATAAGATTTAAAAAAAAAACATATAATTTTTTTATTTCCCCAATTCTATTCCTGGGTGCAGAAACATTGCGTCATACTGTCCGGGTATTCCGGCTTCCTCCACCACTAAAACTGGTCGCCACGATATAGCTCAAATATTGTTGAAAGTGGCGTTAAGACACCAAAAATCAATCATTGTATATTATCCTTTATAAAATTGTGGTATGCCATTAAACTAGAGAAACTTATTTAATTGTTGGTTGTTTGTTTTCTTTCTTTCTGTTACTAGAATATCCTGGAAAAATAATTATCTCGTAGCACATAACATAGATTAAACTAACCTTCCCCCTATTCTATGAGAGGTCATTGTAACATAATACAGGATCAACAATCGTTTTATACTAACCTGTGACCAAGTTCATGAGAAGCCACTGTTAACATTATAAAGTTGAAATGGTCTTCTACAATAGACTGACTACTATCTGTACAAACAGCGCCGATGTAGGCAAGTCCTAAAACGAGAACATCACTGGATTAATCTAATTCATTTAACATTGAACATGAAAAATTAAAGGGCAAATGCTCCAAATTTAATGTCTAGCATCATTAAGGTATAAGATATCACTACGACAAGTGGAAGCATCTTATATTACATGTAAGCTTAATTTTGTTGCACCAAATGTCTTTATTTTTCGAGTGACATGTTGTGATGTCCGCTACGATTTCCGCATAAAAACTATATTAGGTTCGCCTTTACTTCCAGTTGTTTGTAGAATGACTCATGCCTTATGTACGTTATTTGTTGGTTTTTTTTTTGGTACAGAAAGTGTCCAACACATATTGCGTTCTTTTTTTGTTTTGTTTGTCTTCGTCTTGTGACTTGTATGCACAAGGTTGCCAGTTTCTCTGAATCCTCCATTCTTGATTACACTTTCTATTGTGTCTAACGTTTATTTAATACTTTTTATCATAATTGGTGTCCGATTCAGGATGATTTAACTTGGTAGGACGACGTATCTTGCTGTTGACTGTTTTCTCAAGGAGTAAGCAGAACAAAAAATGAGTTCAATGGATTGGTGCAGCACAACAGAGGAATACTAATCATTGCACCCTTCACTTGTTTTAATTGAGCGGTTTAATTTCATTGACTGAATCATTTTTCGCTATATTCTCTCACTGACCAAAATATAGCTTTCTCTGGTACCCCTGTCACATGTTACACGTTGAGCTTTGACAACTAGTTGTAAATCAAGTTCACTTCCTGTTGACAGTAATATCAAAAGCGGCAATCAAGAGAGAAATGTATCATTTTATTGATTAATTCTAAATATTACCGACCATGGATTAATGTGATTTTTCAACAGGAAAACACAATATTAATATATTTTAATAATTTTAAAATATAAAGTTTATGTGTATTCGTCTCAAACTTGGGAACTGCTCAGTGAACCTCGCCTTTATTCCAGCTTTTAAGCATTATGCACACAGACTTGGGAACTGCTCAATGAACCTCGCATTTATTCCAGCTTTTACGCATTATACACACAGACTTGAGAACGGATCAATGAACCTCACCTTTATTCCAGGTTTTAAGCATTATACACACAGACTTGGGAACATTTGATATTTCAAGACACTGTACTAATATTGTCTATATCTCTTCAAGAAGTAACTTGTGCTCGTCTTGTTCAAATTGTAAAATTTTAAATGGGGTTCGTGTTTCTCGATCTTTAGATTTATGTGTATGTTTTGTAGACCACTGTTTGTCCTTTTGTCCTTTTTCTTTTGACCATTGTGTTGCCTGTTGTTCTTCGATATACCGATTATGATTACCTCTTTGATATCTTAAAACTCTTATAAACGTTAAATAGATCAAGAATGGACAACGAGGAGACACTGGAAACATTGGTCACATAGGGAAAGAAAAAAAAATATGTGTATTATGGAACAGACCAATCGTCATTTCTCATTCATTCTCTGTTGCTGCTGTTCAACGTTTTCTAAATAAATAAATTCCAGTAAAACATTGATGTACATATTCATATTGCACTTTATAGAATTCAGAATCAACGACATGACCACGAAATCCGGAACCATTTTATATTAAACATAAAACTAAAGCTATTTATAATAAAAATGTAACTGATTCCGTGAAAATTGGAACAATCTTATATGTACACACCTGTAATTGCATGGTCGCTATTATGGATGCATATATAGCAATACTTACCTGCATTTCCAGTTGATCCTCCCGAGGTCAGATCATATCTGAAAATAATATCAACAAATAATTATTAGATTTTTAATTATATGTGTTTTACATCCTTATGAAAATTAGTTCAGCTATATTGTGGCAGTCAGTCTTTTTGGTGGGGCGTGGTGTATCGGGAATAAACCACTGAGATGTAGCAATCATGTAACTGGTCAATTGACAAAACAGAAAAATACCACACTGTCGGAACAATTCAATAATCAAATACATTTCAGCAAAACGTGCATAGACCTGGGTTAAAATCATAAATTTCCGTTATTAGTTTACCTTAAACAATGTTTGTATTTATTAGATCATTGGTGGAGGACACCGGAGTGCCGAAAAAAAACCAGCGACATACAAACATAACAAATACGTAATATATAAACTTTAAGTTGTATCAAGTGCACCTTCAAGCGAGCGATAATGGAACTCACAGTATCTAGTTTTAAGATAGCACCGGCATATACAATGACAATAACCATACGCTCATGGCCACGCCCACTCTAATTCATAAATCTATACACTCAACAAATACTGAAGCACTAGGTTCTATATATGACAGCAAGCCACAATAAAGGATAATACATATTTTAACATTATGCTGAGAATTTAATAGTCATACCTCGACAGAAGAACAGAACACTTGATTTGATATTTACGTTTTTCGTCACTATCACTTGGTCGATACCTTTAGTGGTGGATTATTAGTCTCCCGAAGGTAT
Source organism: Gigantidas platifrons (assembly GCA_002080005.1). Lineage (NCBI taxonomy): Eukaryota > Metazoa > Mollusca > Bivalvia > Mytilida > Modiolidae > Gigantidas > Gigantidas platifrons. The sequence continues at coordinate 51,776 of MJUT01030119.1, read as the reverse complement.
CATCCGCTCAGTAGTCAGTCCATATCGGTACTAACATGGTACATTGCATATATTTATTGCTGAAATTTACAGCTACTTAATAATGTAAATATGATCAAAACTAAGGTTCGCCTCCCCCAGGCATAGGTGGCCTTAGTCGATTTTGGCTATCATGTTCAGGCCTTTTAATAGTAGTGCTCCCAAATATTTAAATTATTTGTCTTTCCAATCTTTAGACTTCGGTTTTACCTGATGAAGGTTATTCTAGAAAAGCGTTATGCGAGCTGAATTTGTCCTAATTGACAATTTGCATAATATATCATGTTCATGTCTGCTTAATAAATATATATCTATACAGTTTGATCATACAAAAGAGTTTCTGTTTTTTTTTACTTGACGATACATCGACAATGTGGGAGAATTATACCGGGTATATAAGTAAATAAAACAAAAAAAACAGCTTTTACCCCCCCTCCCCCCCCAATGCTGTTACTTAATCCCCACCCATGAAAAGTAATATGTCATGGCATTTATTCCGGAATCTCTGTCTTTTTGCAGCAGGCAGCATGGATGCAGAAAACAATTATATTTTATATTTGTACCAGAGCAAATATATTACTCCTGAGAAAGAAGCAATTTTTTTTAATTTACAGTCATAAATATAATATTTTTATGATTAGCAGAAATGAATTTATATACAAGTAATCCATATTTTTAATTTCAAGGAGTATGTCTCTTCGCCATCTTCAGTGGATGGTACATAGAGCCACCCTCGTGTGACCTGTAATGGAGTTTCCTGAGATATCCCATGCTGCGACATATCAGTAAAGTGGAGCAAGTGAGAGATCTAATTTTATTCAACTTGGTTTTGAAGGTCTCTACATACGTTAACACTACTATCATCTCTCGTTCTATCGGACTCGCTGTAATTCTACCGACAATGTCTGTCTCGACCTTCATAACTGATGTTATTATAAATTTCCGTTACGATTTCCGCATAAACACGATTTTCGGTTTATCGTTACTTGCAATTGTTTGTAGAAAGACAATTTTTTTATTTACGTTATTTGTGTTTGCTTTAGAATAGTGGTCTCCAACACATATTGTGTTGGGTTTTTTGTTTTGTTTGTCATTGTCATATGTCTTGTGTGCCCTATGTTGTCAGTTTCTCTGGATTTCTACAATCTTAATTGTCACTTTGGTATTCTCTAACATTTATTCATGACAAATCGACGAGAGGAATCAAATCAATTTCTAAAATACGAGAATATTTACCTACCTTGTAAATAGCATGGCATGATCATGTCCTGGTAAACTACTAGTAGATTGTATCCAGGTTCTGAAGTTACTAAGAGCAGTGGAAGAATCCACTTGATATGGACTGGTAGAGGTAACAGCTATCGATTCCGTCCACGTGGAATCAGATGGAGTCTGACCCGAAAAATGAATTATAAATTCCGATTAGACTTTGGATTTGTGTTTCACTTTGTGGAATATGTTTGTGTTTTATATGATTTTATTGCACCGTATATTTAGTAGTTGTTTCTTTGGCATTGACGTGTTTTATTATATATATTTAGTATCTAATTTACAATTCCTAAATAATATTATTTTTATCAAATCTACTTTACAGTTCCTAAATAATATCATAT
>MJUT01030119.1:29184-39845 GCA_002080005.1 Gigantidas platifrons | reverse complement strand
AAATCTAACACAAAACAATATACCTTGTGTAAACGTAGCAAAATAATGTTAAAATATTGACATAACAAAATGTCAAGTTGTCCAAAATTTCAAACAATTGAAATAATTTGACGTACAGTATTAAAATTTACTTTAATGTAAAATATTAAAGGTTAAAATGTTATCCGTATATTCCAAATAAACAAAACATCGTCAATAACAAACACAGGTATTATACATATACTTTGTACAACTAAGTGTTTCAATCAATGCCATACTGAACATTTTTCAATTAAATTTCCAACACTATTAAAAAGTTAAATATTTATTTTGAAATGTAGGCCACGGAAAATTGAAATGAATTATGATTTATTTAAATAAACGTCAAAAACTTTAGTAAATATTATAAACATGGCTTAATGACTTGTTTCTTTTGTGATGTTAAAAAAAAAGACATGAATGAAAATTAATTCCACATATATTTGTTAGTCAATTTAATATACTAGTACTTAATTGAAGGATAATTACCTTCACCTTGTTCATACATTTAAGTATTTAGATTAAAAATGTCAAATTAATGTACTGGGTATTGACGACAGCTCCCAGGTCTCAACAGACACAGGAGAGGTCAAATCAATGTACTGTTTATTGACGACAGCTCCCAGGTCTCAACAGACACAGAGAGGTCAAATCAATGTACTGGGTATTGACGACAGCTCCCAGGTCTCAACAGACACAGGAAGGGTCAAATCAATGTACTGGGTATTGACGACAGCTCCCAGATCTCAACAGAAACAGGAGGGGTCAAATCAATGTAGTGGGTATTGAAGTCAGCTCACAGGTCTCAACAGACACAGGAGAGGTCAAATTAATGTACTGGGTATTGACGACAGCTCCCAGATCTCAACAGACACAGGAGGGGTCAAATCAATGTAGTGGGTATTGAAGTCAGCTCCCTTGTCCCAACAGACACAGGAGAGGTCAAATTAATGTACTGGGTATTGACCACAGCTCCCAGGTCTCAACAGACACAGGAAGGGTCAAATCAATGTACTGGGTATTGACGACAGCTCCCAGGTCTCAACAGACACAGGAGGGGTCAAATCAATGTAATGGGTATTGACCACAGCTCCCAGGTCTCAACAGACACAGGAAGGGTCAAATCAATGTACTGGGTATTGACGACAGCTCCCAGGTCTCAACAGACACAGGAGGGGTCAAATCAATGTAATGGGTATTGACGACAGTTCCCAGGTCTCAACATACACAGGAGGGGTCAAATCAATGTACTGGGTATTGACGACAGCTCCCAGGTCTCAACAGACACAGGAGGGGTCAAATCAATGTACTGGATATTGACGACAGTTCCCAGGTCTCAACAGACACAGGAGGGGTCAAATTAATGTACTGGGTATTGAAGACAGTTCCCAGGTCTCAACAGACACAGGAGGGGTCAAATCAATGTACTGGGTATTGACGACAGCTCCCAGGTCTCAACAGACACAGGAGAGGTGAAATCAATGTACTGGGTATTGACGACAGCTCCCATGTCTCAACAGACACAGGAGAGGTCAAATCAATGTACTGGGTATTGACAACAGCTCCCAGGTCTCAACAGACACAGGAGAGGTGAAATCAATGTACTGGGTATTGACGACAGCTCCCAGGTCTCAACAGACACAGGAGACGTCAAGTCAATGTACTGGGTATTGACGACAGCTCCCAGGTCTCAACAGACACAGGAAGGGCCAAATCAATGTACTGGGTATTGACGACAGCTCCCAGGTCTCAACAGAAACAGGAGGGGTCAAATCAATGTAGTGGGTATTGAAGTCAGCTCCCAGGTCTCAACAGACACAGGAGAGGTCAAATTAATGTACTGGGTATTGACCACAGCTCCGAGGTCTCAACAGACACAGGAAGGGTCAAATCAATGTACTGGGTATTGACGACAGCTCCCAGGTCTCAACAGACACAGGATGGGTCAAATCAATGTACTGGGTATTGACGACAGCTCACAGGTCTCAACAGACACAGGATAGGTCAAATTAATGTACTGGGAATTGACGACAGTTCCCAGGTCTCAACAGACACAGGAGGGGTCAAATCAATGTACTGGGTATTGACGACAGCTCCCAGGTCTCAACACACACAGGAGGGGTCAAAGCAATGTACTGGTTATTGACGACACCTCCCAGGTATCAACAAACACAGGAGGGGTCAAATCAATGTACTGGGTATTGACGACAGCTCCCAGGTCTCAACAGACACAGGAGTGGTCAAATCAATGTACTGGGTATTGACGACAGTTCCCAGATCTCAACAGACACAGGAGGGGTCAAATCAATGTACTGGATATTGACGACAGCTCCCAGGTCTCAACAGACACAGGAGGGGTCAAATCAATGTACTGGGTATTGACGACAGTTCCCAGGTCTCAACAGACACAGGAGGGGTCAAATCAATGTACTGGGTATTGACGACAGCTCCCAGGTCTCAACAGACACAGGACGGGTCAAATCAATGTACTGGGTATTGACGACAGTTCCCAGGTCTCAACAGACACAGGAGGGGTCAAATTAATGTACTGGGTATTGACGACAGTTCCTATGTCTCAACAGACACAGGAAGGGTCAAATCAATGTACTGGATATAGACGACAGTTCCCAGGTCTCAACAGACACTGGAGGTGTCAAATTAATGTACTGGGTGTTAACGACAGCTCCCAGGTCTCAACAGGCACAAAGGGTTCGTCGTGATTGTGATCGTACGATAATTGGATTTACAACTACCTGTGCAATCAGTGCCCGTCACCACTAACTTTGTGAGTTCCATGTGGAACCAGTGTCTATCACCATTAACGTTGTGAGTTTGAACCCCGTTCATGGCGGTGTGTACACAATACAAATTTATGTGATAAAGTTTTTCAGGGACTTGTAATATGTTGGTGTTTTTTATTGGGCACAACGGTTTCCTCCACCAATAAAACTGAACACCACGATATAATTGAAATATTGTTGAAAGTGGCGTTAAACACCGTACAAACTGACATAACATCAACAGACACAGCTTCCTATCGCGTTCACAGCTAGCGAATAAGGAATGTCCTATCGATGGGGAAGGAGGAGTGCCTGACTGTAGAAGATAGTAAGTAACACAGCTAGCCAATAAGGGATGTCCTATCGATGGGAAAGGAGGAGTGCCTGACTGTAGAAGATAGTAAGTAACACAGCTAGCCAATAAGGGATGTCCTATCGATTGGGAAGGAGGAGTGCCTGACTGTAGAAGATAGTAAGTAACACAGCTAGCGAATAAGGGATATCCTATCGATGGGGAAGGAGGAGTGCCTGACTGTAGCAGACAGTAGGTAGCACAACTGGTGAATAAGGGATATCCTATCGATGGGGAAGGAGGAGTGCCTGACTGTAGCAGATAGTAGGTAACACAGCTGGTGAATATGGGATGTTCTATCGAAGGGGAAGGAGGAGTGCCTGATTGTAGCAGATAGTAGGTAACACAGCTGGTGAATATGGGATGTCCTATCGATGGGGAAGGAGGAGTGCCTGACTAGCAGATAGTAGGTAACACAGCTGGTGAATATGGGATGTCCTATCGATGGGGAAGGAGGAGTGCCTGACTGTAGGAGATAGTTGGTAACACAGCTGGTGAATAAAGGATGTCCTATCGATGGGGAAGGAGGAGTGCCTGACTGTAGGAGATAGTTGGTAACACAGCTGGTGAATAAGGGATGTCCTATAGATGGGGAAGGAGGAGTGCCTGACTGTAGGAGATAGTAGGTAACACAGCTGGTGAATATGGGATGTCCTATCGATGAGGAAGGAGGAGTGCCTGACTCTAGGAGATAGTTGGTAATACAGCTGGTGAATAAGGGATATCCTATCGATGGGGAAGGAGGAGTGCCTGACTGTAGGAGATAGTAGGTAACACAGCTGGTGAATATGGGATGTCCTATCGATGGGGAAGGAGGAGTGCCTGACTGTAGGAGATAGTAGGTAACCCAGCTGGTGAATAAGGGATCTCCTATCGATGGGGAAGGAGGAGTGCCTGACTGTAGGAGATAGTAGGTAACACAGCTGGTGAATAAGGAATGTCCTATCGATGGGGAAGGAGGAGTGCCTGACTGTAGGAGATAGTAGGTAACTCAGCTGGTGAATAAGGGATATCCCATCGATGGGGAAGGAGGAGTGCCTGACTGTAGCAGATAGTAGGTAACATGTTTCACGGGTGGTTTTGTACGTCACACGCACGGAAACTTGAACATCGCGAACGTCGCCTCTAGGTAGGTTTATGCAGTTGTACAATTTAAAAAAAGGAAAACTAACAAAACCAAGTAGTTCACCGAAAGGCCCTCATATCAGACTTCATTGTTATCATATATGGCATTGCGTGGAAACCGTTGAACTGTACAGAAGTGTTTGCAAAACTGACGGGTTTCCACGCAATGAATGTATGCCAACAAATAAGTCTGATATGTGGGCCCTTCGGTGAACTACTTGGTTTTGTTAGTTTTCCTTTTTTAAATTGTACAACTACATATACCTACCTCGAGGCGATGTTCAAGTATCCGTGCGTGTGACATAGCAAACCACCCGTGATGCTTGCAGTGTTCCACTCTCCCTGCGCGTTAAAGACCCCTTTTGTAAATTTCTAAAAAGAGTGGGCACATCGTAGTTGCTACAATATACTAACTATTTCGTCCCTACCCAACTCCTTATACTTTTCCAGTGGTGGTCAAATGTTGTTTCTCCGGTTGTACAACTTCTCCTTCGTGTCAGTAAATTTATATTTATTGTCAAAACATGTTTTCGTCTTAATCATGCGATACATTTTGCTGGGGGATTTTAAGAAATAATATTTTAGTCAATCAATCAAATCAATGTGTAACACACCCCGCCACCCGCCCCCTTTTTGAATCCTACATATGTTAGTATATCTAAAAAATTAAGTTAGATAAATTCCCGGAATACACAAACAAATAAATAAATAAATAAATAAATAAATAAATAAATAAATAAATAAATAAATAAATAAATAAATAAATACATTACATATATGTACTTTATATTAATTAATTAATTAAAAAAATAAAGGGGCATTAGCTACGATTTTGACCAAAAAATGATATGCTTTGGAAATTGGTAAATATCTTTAAAATGATGAAATAAGGGTAAATATATCACATTAAACAGCTTATCGAACCACTTTCCGCCTTTTGAGAAAGAAAATTGCCATCGATTACTTATTTGCTTGCAACCAAATAATCTGACCTCGCTTTTTCCGTATGCAATTGACCTTATAATTACTAGTGACAGGTAAAAACGAATAATTTGTATTTTGTCGCTTATTAATGGCCAACTTGCATGGTTCTTTGTCCGTAATAAATACCGACTAAAAGCAGATTCACAAAAAATAAGAAATAAATGCATTGTTGTACTGATTTAATGACGATTTGACAAACTCCGTAAACAATGTTGATAATTAATAAGATGGCGTCCATTTCTTGATCGATCACAAAACACGAGCAGTTCCATGTTTTTTCCTCGATGCGCGTACATTTCATAACATTTATAAGTTACAGAAACGCGTTGTATTAAGGCATCAATCATATCTGATAGTTTTTATGGGTAACAACAATTTACGATTTGGCAGATAATGCCTCTTTAATTAATTAATAAAAGTACATATATGTACCCAAAAACAAAATGGGACAAAACGGAATGATTTAAACTGAAATTTTAGCCTCTATCACCGTACACAGACACATACGTCTAATATGTAAGATAGCGATATAAGATTAAATTTAGACCCCTGTTGAACATTTCTTAAATGTTTGTTTGTATTATTTGATTGTGCTTAACGCCACTTTCTACACTATTTCGGTTATATCGTGGTGGTCAGTTCTATTGGTGGAGGAAACCGGAGGATCCGGAGAAAGCCACCGACCTGTCACAAGTCACTGTACAATTTTGGAATTCACATCAGTGGTGATAGGCACTGATTACATTTGTAGTTGTAAATCCAACTACCATACGATCACAGCCACGAAGGCTCCTCATTTCTTAAAGGGAAGGACACCCAGTCATAATGCAGTGCTATAAAAGCATAATTACTTATGCAAAAATATTTAACAAAAAATACATGATCTGGTTTAAAGGGCTAGGATTGTGGTTATGACATTTAACGTCACTTTCAACAATATTTCAGTTATATCCTGGTGTTCAGTTTAATTGGAGGGAATCGGAATACACAGCGAAAACCTGTGTTGTATTGAGTACATGAGCGGGATTGGAATTCACAACTTTATTGGTGATATGTACTGATTACATTGGTAGGTTTAAATTCAACTACCATACGATCACGGCAAGGAATGCCCTTCATTTCGTAAAGGGGATGACACCCAGTCATAATGCAGTGTTATAAAAGCGTAATTACTTATGAAAAGATATTAAAAAAAATACATGATCTGTTTAAAAGGACTAGGGGCTATTACATTTAATGACACTTTCAACAATATTTCATTTATTTCAGTTAAAACAATCGCAAAAAAGCATTTTAATTGAGTATGTTTAAATCAAGGTTTATATATTTCCGAGATGTATGACAAACGCCTTTTCATACGCGTACCGTGATTCGTGTGGTGTTCAAGGGCCACATGTGGAGCATGAACTACCTACCCATCAGGAGAATCTGAGTTCACTCTCGGGTTGTTTCAATGAACTAACACTATACAAATCCAACTCATTGTGTTGGTCTAGTACAAAGCGGACTTCATAATCATCTCATTGAAATTTACTTGTTCTCGCCATGATATAGCTGAAAAATTGCTGAATTGGTCTTAAGCAACAATCGCACACTCACTTATCACTTGCATAGCCTACTAAAAAAATGTGCAGTGTTTTTTAATTTATTGCGACAATAGTGATTGTCGGTGAAAATTAGATTCCGAAGTCTTGTGAATATCGTCATTAAGAAAAAAAAAATGCATATCCATGCTACAGCTCCTCTTACAGGACTATCTTTTCTTAACTACATATTTTTCATCGAAGTTTAATGATTCACACTCTTTTAAATTTCTATTTATAGACTACATGAAAAATAGTTTTGTGTCAAAAATCAAAATAAATTAAACAAGACGAGAATTATTCTCCCTCACCCAAACCCCGCACCTTTTAATCAGCCCCCCAAAAAAAAACGAACAAAAACACTTAAACCTGAAAGAAGACAGGTAACGCACGCGTTACAGTTACCATTTTAGACAGTTTAGTTTTCTTTTAACTTTTTATAAAAGATTTATTCTTAGCATTAAATTTCACTAAATAATATTTCTTTAGATTTAATAACCGCATCGGTGGTGTAATGGTTAGCGTGCTCGCCTCGAGTGTGGTAGATCGTGAGTTCTATTCCCGGCCAAGTCGGACCAAAGACTATACAATTGGTAATTGTTGTTCTCCGTTAAGCACACAACATTAAGAATTAAGAGCACAGACTTGTTGACTTGGAAACAGGATAGCTAATGTGGAGCGACATGTTTACCCGCAGGCTGTTGTTTCATGTGAGCTAGCACTACAAACATACAACTAAGCGTGTTGGTCTAGAACAAAGCCGACCTCATCATCATCTCATTAAAATGAACTTGTTCTCGACATGATATAGCTTAAAAATTGCTGATTTTGGTGTTAAACAGCAATCAGTCACTCAATCACTTAAGATTTATTAGAACTCATATACCTTTCAACATGATATGACTGGCCCTTCTTGTTCACTCTGTTCCCCAGAAAAAAAAGCTGATCCCCTAAAAGTTGACCCACGGTAATAGGCCGAGTCTTTCCACACTAAAATATTTCCCTATATATTTCATAATATTTATATCCTCTATTTTTTAAATACTTGTCGAGTAATTTCTTACTCAATTTACATGAAATTTCAGCATTAAAAGAAAATATAAATATAGTTTCTTCTTTTTGTATTTTTTTATGATTAAATTTCTAATTTTCCTTAAAACATGACTTAATAAATTAATAAGTTTTTTTTTTTCAGAAATTTTATATAATTATAAAAAATTGTGCCATCGAAAATTAACATTTGCGTCTCAATCGTAAATAGTTGCAAAAAAAAAAAATCGAAAAAAATATATGACAATTAATACAATAAAATAGTACAATACATTCTTATTAATTCTGCTTTAAAAATGAAAATTTCAAGAAAATCATTTGTCTTAAGGAAAATATTTTTGAAAATAAGTGATTTCATATGAAATATATAGGGAAATATCTTAGTGCGGAAAGACTTTTGAGCTGTGAATGTAAGACAAATTAATCTATGAAATTGGAAGTAAATTTATCTATAACAACATAGGGTTACAGCTATGGTGTATAACGCCACTTTAAACAATACGTCAGTTATATCGTGTCTGTCAGTTTTATTGATAGAGGAAACTGGAGTACCAGCAGCTATCGAGTACACCTGACCTGAGTGGGATTCGAACTGACAACGTTAGTCATTATATGTACTGATTGCATAGGTAGTTGTAAATCCAACTACCATACGATCACGACCACGACCTCCTTCCCCCTCCCCCAAAACAAAATAGGTAACCATAATGCTAATTTCATGTGAATTACCGTAACCGTACCTTTATATAGAACATCAACATCCGGAGTAAGTCTCAAAAAGCAGCCGACTGTTGTAATAGAAACGAAAATTACATGCGCAGTGAAAAACAATAGCTGCATCCTCCTTCGACCACGTGTAACCATGTTTTGCTGACAACAACGTTATTCAAATTTATCGAACAGAAGAAAACTTCTAATAGACCAAAAGTAAAGTTTCTTTTGTACTTGATAAATAATATTATTTGAGTAAATATTTGGCCTTCATGTGGTATGATAAATGTTTTATCAATATTTGGAAACGAGGCTGAATCGTTTCAATACGATTGTATTTATTTTATAGGTCTATATTTGTTGATATGTTTAATTAACGTTTAGTAGTAGTGTGTCAATGTGACATGACTCATACGAAATGGAATTTAGAAAAAATATATGTCGATTCTTAAGTTTTACAAATAACAGGAAATACTCATTAAGTTGAATATTTTTAATTAATGAAAATAAATTGAAATTTTAAGCAGTCCCCTTTCCAATAGTGTTTTATGTAAGAATGCAATTAATGAATTCATGTGCCCCGATGGGTAAGCAGTTCTCCTCTAGTGTAAGAAGGTAATTAATGAATTCATGTGCCCCGATGGATAAGCAGTTCCTTCCCCTCTAGTGCTTCCTGTAAGAAGAAATCTTGACAAACCAATATTTAGCCATGCATCATCAATAATTTTAATTGTGCATACACGTGATGTAATATGGTTATCGCTACCCAATAATTTCTGGTAGATCGTGGGTACAATACTCGGTATCGCTACCCAATCATTTCTGGTAGATCGTAGGTACAATACTCGGTATCGCTACCCAATCATTTCTGATAGATCGTGGGTACAATCATCGGTCAGGTAAACTACATATGTGGTATATGTGTTGCCAATATTGGTTGAGACAAATATAATATGTTATTTGATGTCAGCTCATGTGTAATAAAGAGCAACCATATTATGAGTGAGCGAGTCAGTGACGCAAATTGAACAATCTGTCCAGCTATACCATGATGAGAACAGGTGATATTTATGATGATGATATCCGCTTTGTATTAGACCAACGTTATTGGATTGTTTTAATGAAAGCTCACCGAAACAACAGCCCGTGTGTAGACATTTCGCTCTACTCCCACATATTGTTCTACTGACGGGCCAAACAGTATTTACTCTTTCTCATTAATGCTGCGTGCTTAGTGTAGAAGCAACACATACCAGTTTTGTGACCTTTGGTTTGACCTACTGGCATCGAACTCACAGTGTAGCCCACTCGAAGTTAGCGTGCTAACCATTACACGACAGATGCGATCATCATCATCATCATCATCATCATCATCTCATCAAAATATAACTTGTTCTTGTCATGCGATAGCTGTTAAATGACTCATGTGGCGTTAAACAGTAATCGATTACTAACTTTATGATTGCATACTATAAGTCTTTCAGGGGTTGGGTGTGTTTGTATTGTTTCATCTATCTGGTATTGTATGACTAGGATTGTAGCTACACAAAGCCACTATCAACGATATATCACTGCATAGCATGTGGATCCTATCAGATGTTTCTTCAATAGATGGCTTGGTTTGGTTTGGTTTTATGGTGTTTAACGCCACTTTCAACATTATTTCTTCACTGTTAAACTCTGATAAAATCAGATAAGGTCGATTGAGTATAGTTCAGCATGGCCGAATCGAACTAACAATCATTAGCTGTTACAAGCACGGATCGAGCATCAGATGTTTCTTCAATAGATGGTTTGGTTTCATGATGTTTAACGCCACTTTCAACAATATTTCAGTTATATCGTGGCGGTTCTTCAATATAGGGTTGCTGCCAACATAGAAGCTACTGAACATGACACCAGTCACTGAAAACTATCAGAATATAGTTCACCATGGGCGAATCGAACTAGCAATCATTAGCTGTCATGGGCACGAATCGACATATATAAATGTAACATTTACCATTCGATCGCAGCCACGGTGGTAGCTGTATATTAGTATCATTACCGGTGTCCTAT
>MJUT01030116.1:99013-137537 GCA_002080005.1 Gigantidas platifrons | reverse complement strand
ATGCATTCGCCCCCGGGGCGTCTATTAGAAGAAATACGGTATAATGTTAAAAGATTAATGGTCGACAATATGGACAATGATCGGAGAAACGAGAGTAGCATATTGAAATCTGGATTTGCTTCAGCGCCATCAAAATCATTTCCTGCTGGTATCTAGATTAACAAGGGTAAACAAATATAAGAAAAGTACGAAGATACCAAAGATGTAGTTAGACGCCGTAAGTCGAACATGTCTATTTCAGTACGAACGACCCGTTTCTGGAATAACTTTAACGAGATTCTCATGTAGTCAGAAGATTAGAAAGCTATATAATGTTAAAGTCTTTGGAAGCAAGAAAGCTAAAGTGCAAAATGACAAAAAATTTGACGCCACACTACATAAGCTGCTTAACATCGCAAGTATTTGCAAATATACACAATTATAACACACGCAATGCTTCTGCTCTTCCCGTCGTTCGTACACGAACCTCACTTTATTACAATTCATTCATTCCATCTTCCGTTCGACTGTGGTACTTACAACCAGATAATATTAGATTAAGTCCATCCATTCAAGCCTTGAAGTATTCTCTAAAATCAAATATTTCTTCAAAACCATTTTACTATTATACTGGACATCGCCTTGGGCAAAATTTCCATTCCAGATTACGAATGCAGTGTTCCTCGTTAAACCAACATTTATACCGTAAGAACATTGTCGACTCGCCTGGCTGTATTTGTGGCTCAACTGAATCTACTACTCGTTACTTATTTCACTGTTTGAGATACACTGCACAAAGGCAAATTTACATACAGTCTATTAATGTACCCATAAACCTAACAACAGAAACACAGTACTTATTTTTGGATCATCCAAACTGATAAAAATAATTCGACGTTTTGATTGGGTGCACCAATCAAAACGTCGAATTATCTTTATCAGTTTAAAAAATTGTTATCAGTAGTAAGCGATTCACACCTTAAGGTTTTTGTCTTTTTTTTTTCTCTCTTTCATTGTTTTTTCTCTCTCTCTTCTGCACTTCTCTTTCACCACTTAGTTCTTCTATCTATTTGAAAATTTTCACATTTATGTCTATTCAGAATAACATTGTTCTTTAAAATTTAAAATTTAATATTGTATAAACTTTAATTATTTGTATTGTATCATATTGAAATTTATCATATTGTACTATATTTATTAATTAATAAATATGAGTAAACTAAAGTGCATAAGGAGGATAACTACAATCTGATAGATTTACTTATGTATGCGAGATGTGAACCTTCGTTTAAATAATGACTACAAAATCTTTGGAAGTGTAAGAACACTTTGAAGATACCAAAGGGATAATCAGAAGCCGTAAATCAAAGGACAGACAATGGAATGACAAAACACAAAAGGACAAAAAGACCAGAAAGAATCTACAAAATACTGCACAGAAATCTTGAAATTGAGGAACACGAACCTCACAAGAAAACCAGGGGTTCTATCAGACGATACTCAAGGTTAAACGGCCCCTGCTTCACTAGTGGCAGCCGTCGTGTAACTGTTTTGTGTTGATCATGTAAAACACCAGCATACGTATTAAAACAGACACATTTCTTACATCGAAAAAATGTAGTTCTCCAAATTCTTTATTTCATTATTTCATTGTTAATTTTGTATTATAGTTCGTTATTATTTCCATTTGTTATAAATTTGTTTTTATAAATTTATTCTACAAGTCAAAATAATCTTCATATTTAAATAAATAATTTGTGAATTTTACTCCCGACTTTTGTCAAAATTGCGTCCCAAAAAGTAGAGCCAATTTATTCAATTAGCATTTATTGTTTATCTGTCACAACTGGACTTGATAAGCTTTTAATGAATTATAACTTAGTTAATCCGCAATATACGAATTTCGGGTTATAAGCTAATTATTATATAAACCCTCATTGGGCGTATTTATCATTAGCCCTGTACATGTCTATCAGCCATTTTAATTACTCTGTTTGGTTTTTGTATTGCTGTTTTAATTGTGATATGCAGTTCTGTTGTTGAACCTTGGAATATACGAATGTAAATAAAATAAGGAAAACTTCCAGCGATTGTGGGTTTATGTTGCGACAAATAGCTAGTTCCCCAGAAATACTTTCTTGTGATATCGGGTAGCAAATGCTCCGGTGATAGTATATACATACAAATAACATCAATAAAACATTACCCCCCTTTTACAAAGCAAATGGGAGAAAAGACGATATAAATTTTTTTTTTAAAACCCACCTCAACTACAAAAACACATACTTCTACAGAAATAAATACAATATTACTATCTGAAATGTCTGAACATGACAAGCGTGCTTATTATTTAAACTGTAATTATGTTCTTTGATTACACCAAACATATCCTCTTCACAATAGAATACTTTGGTGACACTTCTGTGTGAAACTTTAAATTCATTATTTTTTTTCAACAAAAATAGTTTGGTTCACATAGCTTATCTAAACACAGTTTTATATTGTTGAACTATAGTAAGATGACGTGTGAAATCTATCTGTGCTAGTCATAGTCAATATGATTTTTAAAAACTACTCAAACAAGGCAACATTTCTCCCGGGTGAAGTTATCGCTATGATGATTCTACGGTCCTCATCACGGACTGATGGATCGTTACGAAATACTCATTTTTTAAATGGTAATGGATCTTTTCCCTATAATGTAGATGGCTTAGTTTGGCTTGGGTTTATGGTGTTTAACGCCACTTTCAACTATATTTTAGCTATATCGTGGCGGTAAGTTTTATTGGTGGAGGAAACTGGAGTACCCGGAGAAAACCACCGACCTGTCGCAAGTCACTGACAAACTTTATCATATAATGTTGCATCGACAATTGATGACGTGAAATTTTCAAATACAATACAGTTGTCTCCATTCTAATGTAATCATGTGTATCGATGTGTATTGCCACATTATTGACAAGAGGACGTAAGTGGCTAAAATTCTAAAAATATATCATGCTATTTCAACCCTGTAATTGATACCGTGAAAAATACAGCATTGTCCAATCACACACCAGGAATATTAAACAACTACATTAAAATGTCGGTGCCCGGGTGGCTCAATGAGTTAGGTCGCTCGATCTAACAACTCATACAAGCCTATCACCAATACGGCGTGGGTTCGCGTCCGGCTTTGTAAATTACAAAAAAGGGTGCACTCGACTCGCAACCGCAAGTGATAAAAGTTTACCAGTTGCTT
This sequence comes from Gigantidas platifrons, assembly GCA_002080005.1. Classification (NCBI taxonomy): domain Eukaryota; kingdom Metazoa; phylum Mollusca; class Bivalvia; order Mytilida; family Modiolidae; genus Gigantidas; species Gigantidas platifrons. The sequence continues at coordinate 134,317 of MJUT01030116.1, read as the reverse complement.
GCCCATGGTCGGTGGTTCTCTCCGGGTACTCCGGCTTCCTCCACCACTAAAACTGGTCGCCATGATATAGCTGAAATATTGTTGAAAGTGGCGTTAAACACCAAAAATCAAAAATCAAATCACATTAGAATGTCAATTTTACACATAATTGGAAATCATTAATTAAAAGTAATTTAGCACCACGTTGCACAGAACGTGCTGCGTCATGTAAACTCTTGATAAGATCGGTCCATTTCTGTATAGCTGCAATGGATAAGCGCCATATATTTAGCATTCGCAGCGTCTGGCGTACCATCCTGGGTTGACCATTCTTTATCTGGTTTATTTGATCATTGGGGAAGCCAAGCTTCTTGCCATGGTTTTCCAGTCAGCAGCTATAGTATATGCCATTTTCTTTAAGTTGTCATTTGATGAAAGACCTTGTAAAGAACATCATTTTTACAATGCAAACGCAGTAAAATAGCTAAAAAAATATTGGTCCTTCTGGAAAATAAATATATGCAGCAATATACATTTAGTCTAGGAAAAGGTGAGGGTTCTGTTCGTTTTATACATTGATCCCCCTTTTTCATTGGCTGGTTCACCACGTACCCATGTATGGACGTCTGTTATGACTCATCCTATATAGGGGGTACAAGTATGTGGCAATGAATCATACGGTTTCTTCGCTGAATGACCATGTATGGTCAGTTTTTGTCCAGTGTGTCGTTGAGGTTGTCAATACCTCCTATAAGATCTTTGGTTGGTAGGAGAAATGACGTCATTTTCTGGGAGGTGGTATGACGTCATGTTGCTTTGCCTTATAAGAAGTCTTAGGGCTACACTCTTACGCCTCATTGCCTAGTAAATTAGGATGGATATTTTGTGCTTGACTATGCTACTTATACCATTCATGTTCTACTCTGTGAATAGTTCCGACCTTCTTTTCTTATAACCTAGACCTATAGACTTTAAGTATATATGCTTAGCATGTAAAACTCCCTGTCTTGAATGACGTTGTTGTTGTATCGTTTTTAATGGTTTTTGGCTGATATTCAGAGCCATTGGCCTTGGAAATGTTGCATAAACTACTTTGTCACAATGTTATCTTACTTTGTTGAAGTGATACATATAGGTATGCACAGTTCCCAAGTTCTTGCCACTATATTATTAAAATTCCAATTTCTTCTGTTTTACTCTTGGTTTTATTGTTTTTCAATGCATCCACGTATTTCGGCACCATCTTCTTTTTGTCTTTTTCGTCAGTATAAGTATTTTCAATTCTGCTCACATCGTCGTGATCGGATTGTAGTTGGATTTACAACTACCTAAGTAATCGATACATGTTATCACTAACGTTGTCAGCTCGAATCCAGCATACGGCGTGTTGTGCTCGATACAACATTATGTGATAACTTTTGTCAGTGACTTGCGGGAAGTCGGTGGTTTTCTCCGGGTATTCCGGTTTCCTCCACCAATAAAACTTACCGCTACGATATAACTGAAGCATTGTTGAAAGTGGCGTTAAACACCATAACCACACCATTTTCACCAATCACCCAAAGACTATCGTAGCAATGTAAGCTGAAATGATCCACATGAAAAAGAGATTGTTGCACAGCAATTGTGAATCTGCCGATCATAAGTCAAAATATGTTATTGTAAAAATACCGAATGACCTATGTCATTCACTTTGCATTTTACACACACCCCTGTGGTAAAGTAATAAGCATTATGATCTCTGACTGGAAAATTCACATCTGCAAACCATAAGACTCGACGATAAGCAAGGCGGATCGACACGACACAAAGAAATGCGGAAACTGGGGATATATTGTTGTTAAGGAATGGATGTTATTTCTGGGTTTGTATTTATATATATGGTAATACGTATTATTATACTTCACTATCTGTTTTCCCTTATAAAAACATGACAGTAGTTTTGCTATTTCATCCTAAAATCAACTGCATGACTATTCCCCCGGTGGTGCTGGTCAAAAATTGTAGGATTATTCCCCTCTGTGGTAATTTCAGCAATCATATTTCCCGGACTTTTCTAATTCATTCATCTCATTGGTTTAAATTAAATGACATCATGCAAGCCCTCGGACTTTTTCATTGCGCGACCTAAAATCACGAGACGGCAGACGACAAGTAAACAATGACTATTCCCCCTTGTGGTAATTTCAGCAATCATATTTCCCGGACTTTTCTAAATCATTCATCTCATTGATTTAAATTACATAACGTATATAATGGAATGATCTTATTACCCTCTAATAGAGGACAAATGTCAATTTCCATATAAAAAAGAACGAACTAAGTAAAAAATGTTTTTTTATATTAATTTCTTCTTCAAATACACACACATGAAAATGTATTAGTTTAAAAAAAACACTAATAAAGTAGACTTGAAATCCATCAGAAAAGGGACTACAATTTAGAATTTTGAATTGCAGAGTTGTTCAGTATAATAAAACACTTATAGACTTGACATTCTGGTAGTAGCACTTTTATTGTCCCCTCTGTACTAAGTATTTTCGTCAGCGTTGCCTCGAAAAATACTTGGTACCCTGGGGACAATAAAAGTGCTATTACCCTCATAACCAGTCAATAAGTGTATATTATTACACTTCAGTATCTCTTTTCCTTTATAAAACCATGACAGTGGTTTTGCTATTGCATCCTAAAATCACCTGCATGACTATTCCCCAGGTGGTGCCGGTCAAAAATCTTAGAACTATTCCCCTTTGTGGTAATTTCAGCAATATTTCCCGGACTTTTCTAAATCATTCATCTCATTGGTTTAAATTAAATGACGTCATGCAAGTCCTCTGACTTTTTCATTGTGTGAGTTAAATTACAGGACGTCAGAAGACAGGTTAATCCTGTGGTAATTTCAGCAATCATATTTCCCGGACTTTTCTAAATCATTCATCTCATTGATTTGAATTAAATGACGTATATAATGGAATGATCCTATCACCTTCTAATAGAGGATAAATGTCAATATCCATATAAAAAAGAACGAACTAAATAAAAAATGTTTTAGAAAAAAATAATTTCTTCTTCAAATACACACATGAAAATGTATTAATTTTAAAAAGCACTTATAAAGTAGACTAGAAATCCATCAGAAAAGGGCCTACAATTTAGAATTTTGAATTGCGCAGTTGTTCAGTATAATAAAACACTCATATACTCGATATGCGGGTAATAGCACTTTTATTGTCCCGTTTGTACCAACTATTGACATCGGCGTTGCCTTAGACAATAGTTGGTACCTTGGGGACAATAAAAGTGCCATTACCCTCATACCCAGTCAATAAGTGTATACTATTATATATGAAATAATAGTAATAACTAACTATGATATAATACTATAACACTCTGATATTGTACATGTACAGTTATATTGAATTTGATTGATTAAAAGGTCGACCAATTGCTTGATAAAAAATGGCTTGCGAATGTCAATTTTACACATGATTGAAAATCATTCCATGTAATTTAGAACCACATTGTGCAGAACGTGCTGTGTCATGTAAACTCTTGATTAGATCGGTCCCTTTCTCTATAGCTGCAGAGGATAAGCGCCATAGATCTAGCATCCGTAGTGTCCGGCGTACCGTCCCGGGTTGACTATTCTTTATCTGGTTTATTTCATCATTTGAGAAGCCAAGTTTCTTTGCCATGGGTTCCCAGTCAGCAGCTATAGCATATGCCATTTTCTCTAAGTTGTCATTTGATAAAATACCTTGAAAAGAACATAATGTTACAATGCGAACGCAGTAAAATAATTAAAAAATATTGACCCTTCTGGAAGATAAATATATGCAACAATATACATGTAGTCTATAAAAAGGTAGGCTTGTGTTTGCTATGTGGCTAAATCGATAAAAAAACACTTCACGATTTCAATTGTCTTAGCGGTATGGTGTTGTAACGATATTCTGTTGTAGCGAAATATAGTTGTAGCGATATGATGTAATGCTATGTTGTTGTAGGAATAATTATTGTTTAAAATGATATTTTGTTCCCAAAGTACTCACTCGCCGATTTTCTGTTGCCACTGTCATGGTGGGCTTATCCATATGAAAATTCAGTGTTTCAACTGGTAAAATACACATTTCCCATATGGCTTCATGTGGAGTTATGACTTCATAATAGATAGCATTAATGGGCAGTAGAAATAAGCCCTTCCGGGGCACCTGCCTTTTCTCTCTATATGTGAAAGTTATTGGTATCCTACACTGTGTTATATGGTTGGTTCTATGTCAATGTTTCTAGTGGTCGTGTTTTTTGTACTCGAATATCTCACCGGAAGGGGGGATTATGAAATGGTGAGGTATCCCCTTGATTTCTTAGATTGTTTGTTGTTCATATTACTCAGTGTGTCGATATAAGCATATGCATCTTATTATTCTTAGAAGCTACACACGTTTGACATGCAAAGGCCACGTTGAACTAGATTGTCGAAGTACTGATTACCAGTAGAATGATAGCACCCTGGACTAATAGTCCAACATCAGAGGTATATTAGTGTAACATCCAGAGATGACAGTGCCTGTGTATAATAATGAGCCTAAATAGGAACTTCTAAAATCAATACTGTTCTTGATTTGTTTTACATATGTTATTTATATTTGGAAGCGAGACAATCTCGCATTATATTGAATACACATGTATGTTGGATATTGCTTTATTGCAGTTTCTAAGGGTAAACTTTTGAAATTACATTAAAGCGAAATTACATCTTCCTATTTTATAATAGGTTACTTCTACAGTGTCTTCTATTTGTATAAAACTTGTATTATATTTTTATTTAATATCTTCATTTATATACCTTTTCCAGGAGTATATGGTTTAATAAACAGCTCTGCCTCAGATTCAAGCTTTTGATCATGATGGGCTGTAATTATCTTTTGAATCTAAAAGATATAACACATTCTATAAAATGAAACCCAATGCTAAAGAGTCTTAAGTAAACAAACGCTAGAGAATACCAAAGGGGCAATCAATAATGGACAAGCTATAGGGTATACAAGGCACAGGACGAAGACAAACAAAACAAAAACCCAACACAATATGTGTTGGACACCACTATATCCGAACAAACAGAACTAACGTAAATAAGACACGAGTCCTCCTACAGACAACTGGAGGTAAAAACGAACCGAACAACGTTTTAAGAATCTGTAGCAATGAGGCCCACACAACAACCAGAAAATAAAGGATTATCCAAAACGACTTTCTGGCGGCGCGACACTTTCTGGTTCATTTAATATAAACCTTGATATTTTTCATTCTCTTAATATGTTAGAGTACTGTATTTAAATACTGATTGACTCCAATCATTGTTATTTTAATTCTTTTTTTTTGTGTAGGTATAAATGTGTTACTAAGAAAACGGGAGATAATGCACAAAAATTAAAATTTACTGCCTCGCAACGCGTCACCAACGATCACTGTTAGCATTGATATGTATTTACTGTCAGAAGTTGTCAGGGAAGATCGAGACATTCCAAAGCACGAGACACCTACTTACACCGCACCCTTAAGGAGATGTGTGTGTTTGATTAGTTCTTCACAGATATCAGACGCCATATTTGGAGGGTTACTACATCAAATTGCAAAGTTGACTTATTTTATACTCGGTGGATTAAAGCTATTGTGATGGTGATTACTTAGACCAAAACTTGAGATATCGGCTATACGGAACCAGGTCTCACCGTGAAAAAACTTTCCAGTACGAATTTCGCACTTTTACTTCGAAATCATCCAATCAGAAAACAGTATTTAATTACTATGACTTACTTATACTTCAAAATCAACTATCGGTATTTATTGAATATGTCTTTCTGATTGGGTATTTTTAGAGTACAAAACGCAATACTCGAAAGTGTAATGACTGTCAGATCAGTTGAGCATAGGTAGACGTACCTTAGAAAAAATAACAATTACGTATACATTGTCTATAAATGATAGAAATGCACTTTACCTTGTCGTAATCAAGCTGTGCGTGTTTATTTGCCCAATACAAAATAAACGACACACAGCGTTCTCGTTGTGCTGCTCCTTTTCTTTCTTCATCAACATGTTTAACTATTTGATGATATAGGTGTTTGCCCAAGTCTGTCAGATATCCTGCATACTTAACCCATCTGGTGGAGTTAAAATTATCTTTAGTTAATTGCCAAGCAATAAACTTTGCTAACGCCTTCACTGTAATGGTGAAAGAAAAAATATTTATAAAGTACAATTATTATAGTGCTTAATTACATAATATTTGTTTAACTGCATTTTCAATTATCATTAAAATATGCAATAGGCGCTATTTTGATATTTGTGTTTCACTGAATTGACATACTATTTTTTCACTTGATCATACACATATCAATATAACGTGAAACAAGAAGACTCTTTGTAAAGTTGTCAGTAATTTGCACCAGGTCGTAGGTTTTCTCCGTGTACCCCAATTTCCTCCACCAATAAAACTGACAACCACGATATAACTGAAATATTGTTGAAAGTGGCGTTAAATACCATATCTAAAGAAGAGGAATTATTGTGTATATTGTTTACCTATATATTATGTTTTGTTATTATGTAATGTATATATGTGTTATGTGTATCGAATTTCTCTGCCTCTGTTTCTATGATTTGTTTTTATCAGATTTTGAAATTATTCCGAAAGTTTTGAATATTTTTTTTTTCAGTTCATATATTTTCAATTATCATACCTGGTAAGGGCCCGGGTGGCTCAATGAGTTAGGTAGTTGAATCACTTAACAACTCATACAAGCCTATCACCAATACGGCGTAGGTTCTTGCCCGGCTTCGTAAATTACAAAAAGGGTGCACTCGACTCGCAGCCGCAAGTGATCAAGCTTACCAATTGCTTGCTCATGGTCGGTGGTTCTCTCCGGGTACTCCGGCTTCTTCTACCACTAAAACTGGTCGCCATGACATTTATTTTCTGTCTCAGTTTATCTTTCTTAAATTTCAATGATCGACATATACACAATAATTATTTGGGATATATAAACAAAATAATTAAAACTCATTGAATTTAGACAAATTCCTTGATTTAAAGGGGCATTATCTGCCCATAAAAACTATCAGATATGATTGATGCCTTAATAAAACGTGTTTCTGTAACTTATAAATGTTATGAAATGTACGCGCATCAGGGAAAAAAGGTGCAACTGCTCGTGTTTTGAAATCGATCAAGAAATGGACGCCATCTTATTAATTATCGGCATTGCTTACGGGGTTTGCCGAATCGTCATTAAATGAGTACAACAATGCACTTATTTCTTATTTTCTGTGAATCTGCTTTTTAGTCAGCGTTAATTACGAAAAAAGAACCATGCAAGTTTGCAGTTAATAAGCGACAAAATACAAATTATTCGTTTTTACCTGTCACTAGTAAGGTCAGTTGCATACGGAGAAAGCGAGGTCAAATTATTTGCTTGCAAGGCAATAATTAATCGATGGTAATTTTCGTTCTCAAAAGGTGAAAAGTGGTACGATAAGCTGTTTAATGTAAACTATTTACCTTTATTTCATCATTTTTAAGCTATTTACCAATTTCAAAAACAAATAATTTTTTTGGTCAAAATCGTAGCTAATGCCTCTTTAAAGTTGCTAAGAAAAACTATTAAATAAACATATTGTCCCATATCATAAGATTTGGTAAATACAGTAAAACCAGCCTTAAAGGACACCTCTATATAACAACTCACTGTATATAAAGGGCAGTCTCATTTTCCTCATTTAATCAAAAGTGCATATAATATTAACCTGTATATAAAGGGCAACTGCTCATAAAGGCCGCTAAAACTGGTCGCCATGATATAGCTGATATATTGTTGAAAGTATCGTTAAACACAATAAATAAAAAATAAATAAATAAAATAAATCATACCTGGTACGTCCAATGTGTAAGGAAAGTTGCCAACTATTTCTTCTAGAGGCTGCAAAAATACAAAAGACGAGTTTATGAAGCTGAAGGTCTAAATTCTAACCATGTCATATTTTACATCGGAGCTTTGAAGAAACATTTTTTGAACATTTTCTGTCTCAATTTCTCTTACTTCAATAATTACTTGGGATATATCAACAAAATAATTAAAACTCATTGGATTAAGACAAATTCCTTCATATAAAGTTGCTAAAAACTGCTAAATAAACACATTAGCAAATACAGTAAGAAAAGTTTGAAGATACCAAAGGGGCAATCAGAATCCGTATATCGAAGAAGAACAGACAATACAATGACCAAAAGAAAAAGTGCAAAAGGAAAAACAACGATCTACAAAACATAAATATAAAACTAAAGATTGAGTAACACAAACCCCACTAAAATTGGGGGTGAACTCAGGTGCTCCGGAAAGGGTAATCAGTTCCTATTCCACTAGTGACACCCATCGTGTTAATCTAGTTACAAACCCCGTGATAGTCATGAACGAGGAAAGGATCGGGAAGTGTTTACGACAAGTGGAACACATCCGTGGTCATCCGTGACACAGATATTTCATAGCGGTAAACCAAGTCATGGTGGCTACCGCAAAACTTTCGAAGTGATGACCTCAACTTAACTAAGAAGATCCCTTGGTTCAGTAGCTTCCTTGTTAGCAGCAACCCTCTATCAAGGAAATCCTTATAGAAACCACAAGCTCTGGAATATCGTATAAACTGAAAGATATATACTCCATATGCAGGTGCTGCTGGAATGTTGCTACATATGAATGGAAAGTTCACAATGGGAAAATTGAAATCATATCTTTTGTCGAAAAGTTTTGTTCTTAATGGCCCCTCATTGTCAATATCGAGGTGTAGGTAGAGGTATGAAGCAGACCTATCTGTGTCTGTGGTATCCTTTATTTCAAGCTCAATGGGATAGATGCTATTAACGAAATCACCAAACCTAGAATTATTTAGTAAAAGGACATCATCTATATACCGGAACGTGACATTAAGGGATCGGGCTAGCCTCTTTTCGTTTTTCTAGAGAAGCCCCTGTATGAAGTCTGCCTCATACGAATAAACTGCCTTAAAGGGCACCTCTATATAACAAATCACTGTATATAAAGGGCAGTCTCATTTTCCCCAATTAATCAATAGTGCATATAACATTAACCTGTATATAAAGGGCAACTGCTGATGAAGGCCATATTTTCAAGTTCCATTGCGTGGCCTTTATGTACAGGCTTGACTGTATATTGTTCTCGAAGCAATAATAACCAATAACCTAAGAGTTCTGGTTGTAGCAAAATAGTTATAAAAATACTTAAAATTTCCCTTTACCTATATATTAAACATTAAAAAGACTGAAATATTTTTACATTCAGATCAACAAATTTGTATAGAATCACTCATAATTTCTATGTTGTGCATTCAATAATTTACCTTTGGAACATATAATACTAGTTTGCCTTGTCTTGGCACAGACAGCCGTCCCGGGGGTACATTGTATGTCAGATACCCATGGTATTGTTCATCTTCTCCTTGATCACCTTTATTGACAATTTTCAAATTTCTAGAATATCGGTCGAATGGTAGATGCTTATAAAACCTAATTTTCATGGAAGAATACTTGTATCCTTCTAAGCATAAATTATGCTCGATTTTGATTTCAATTTCTTCTCCGTCCACAACTCCAAATGCCGCACTTTCAGGTGGACCATCATTGTATCCCAGTTGATCAAGGTGCTGCATGGTATCAGCCACATTTTCGGATTTTACACATTCTATGATGACGTCATGTGGGTTTGCGTGCTTTTGACGACATATTACAGAAATGTGTGTTACACAATTCAAGCCTTCCAGTATCTCAGCTGCCCTACAAATATCTTCATCGGGCATCCCTTCCGGAACAACTAGGCCAAGAACTCTATAAATCAAAATATAATTTGCTTCATTTCATCATTTTAGTTTCTTTCATAACAACTGGCCATATAATTGCATTGAGTGCAAAATAACATTATTCAAATAATTATGTTCGTAGAAGAGACAAAACTACCACAAATTACAAACTAATAGCCGCCAGTAAAAGGAGAACATCAATGTAGTATTTTGAATTTGGAGTATGAAAGATACACGCTGAAATATACTGCAATCTGTTGTGTTTAGTTGTGTAATTCATCAACATATTATAAGCAGAAACAGTATTATATTACTCGCGACTTTCAAAATAAAATTTAGAAGATTAAACGAAATAAGAATCTCAACATTAAATATGTGCTATAATGTGACAATTTTACACATTTGTTATCTGTTCATATTTCTTACTGAAATTTATTATTTCCCGCTGGTAGTTTTAAGAGTTTAGCCTTTGGATGCTCAGTTGAAGCCTCTATTGGCACTACTTCCCATGATTTTCCAGTAAGCTTTGAGACTATGCAGACTGTACCTTCCTTCTTCTCAAAGTCTAAATTTAAATAATACAAACGACGTAAATTCAATCAACGATGCATATAATGATCTGTGTGTGATAACATCATATTCATCAGTACACCCGCCCACTCAAACTACAGAAATATATGATAAAATTCGCTGGGAGAAGGAATGTCGGCATGTGATGAAGATACATCAATCGAATTATATTTTCATGTTATTCCATTCGATCAATCAAAGTACTCGGTGTTCATTAGTATATGAAAAAATTTTATTAATCAGGGTAGCTTGTGAGGGAAAAAACAACAAATCATTGATTTAAATTCATGTGAATTATTGTTCCTCTAATATGGATCTTTGAAGAATACTTATGTAGTTTGTTTTCTTAATAATAAAGAGGACATCGTGGTCGTGATCGTGTGGCAACTACCTGAATCAGGACCTATCTCCATTAAAATGGTGAGTTCGAATCCCGCTCATAGCGAGGTATACTCGATACAACATTATGTGATAAAGTTTGTCAGTGACTTACGACATGGTATTCTCCAGGTATGAAGTAGAAATAAATAATCGAAATTCGTGGTTCCTCATTCACGGCACAGGAAACTGTGATATATTACACAGAAACATTAATGTGCATCAAAATATAGTGTGTAAGTGTGTTAACTTCTGGGAAATGTTCCCTTTATTTACGTTTCACTGAAATGCGCAAAATATGCTTGCACGAAAAGTGTTCAGCCAATGCGTTCAAATGCAATCGATAGCGCAACCCCTTCCCCTGCGGACCACTCCGAATGGCTTGTTATAAGCACAAATAATAAAGCGACTCCACCCAGTAATATAAGCGCTGTTAATTTGCTTTAATTTATGTCGATGTGCAATGCTGGATGTCTCTCTTTTCATTTACATCCACGTCCGTTCTAAATAAACATTAGAGAAGCCATGAGGCAATCAATAATGGACAATCCAGAGACACTTGCAACATTGTGCACAAAAGACACAGGACGAAGACAAACAAAACAAAAAACACAAAACAATATGTGCTGGACACCATTATGTGCAAAGAAATGCAAATAGCGTAATCAAGACATCATCCTTCCTTCTGACAACTGGAGGTAAAGACGAACCGAACATGTTTTGTTGTTGTTGTGGAAATAGTAGCGAACATCACAACACGCAATGACACATAATAGGACAACACAAAAATACTAAAAAGATCAGCAACACAGACCCCATCAAAAACCGTGGAAATAACTATTTCACGATATTGCCATTAGTGGAGCACCTGTATCCTCGTGGTTTTAGTTGGGTTTGTCTTGATCGATCTTATGTTTCCTTTGGCCACTGCATAATCTGTCCTTCGATTTATGGCTTCTGATTACATCTTTGGTATCTTCAAAATTTTGTTGCACGAGATGCTATATGATTAAATTGCATATCCAGTATATGTCTACCTGTTGGCATAATACCTCCATATAATATGTCAATATTAAAAACTTAAGTAAACTTAAAGACGACAAATTAAAAATCATACCTGGATCAAAATCGCTTCCAAAGTCGTCTTTAGATGTATCTGATGATTTCCGGCGTACACGAACTTGTGCTCTGACATAATTAATTCGCTCGGATACATTTGGCTGGGATATTTTTAGATGATCAAGGAACCTGTCAAAGTCGCTATCGTCTATATTGTGCAGTTTATGTAATACATGGCGGTTTTTGTCCCCCTGTGTCTCCTTTGACTGTGTTAATTGAAACATGCAAAGGTAATTAATCATAATAATAGACTGTGTGTCAAAATAGAAATCAATATCAAGAAGAGAGAGTGTCTATTTCCAACCTCATATATCGTGGTCGTTTTTATGTACAGTATTTTGAGGTGAGAGGTATTTGTTAGTTTTGATGATATTGGTGAAACTTTTCTTGTCATATATGTCTTCTATTGTGCATACTTGATTTAATTAAACGATTGATTGATTGATTGATTGATTGATTGGTGCTTAACGTCCAGCGAGCAGCTATATTCAGGACGATGATGATTAAACGACGAAAATCACAAATATTAATATTCAAAGAATAAAAACGACTTCATAGTAAGTATATCATTTCTGTATATATCTAATAATATTAATAGCGTATTTATGCTCACATGTGGACAGAACTTCCATGATTCAATTCACTTAGAGGGGATGTTTGAACCCATATAACTAGTTTAATACCGCCACTATTTACTGAAGTGCCTGTGCCAAGCCATGACAGTGAACAGCTATGTATTTGTCTGTTAAGGGTTTAAAGATTTTGTCTCTTTCTACGTTTTTCCTATTATAATTTAGAAGTGTTCCGACTGTGCCGTTTTTTTTCAAGATTTATTTTATACTTATATAATACCTTAAGCTCATCGATAAAATCACTATCGAAAACATCTTCAAACTGCAGATCATTTGGATTCATGTTGTTCACCACCCATCTACTAGATCTGTTGAGGGTTTCTTGGTTCACTGTCTGATTCATGTGTAAATCCTTATCAACTAAATCGAACACCACAATCATTTATGTAGTTGTCAATAATTAAATAAAATAAGTGTTGGAAAGTGTACATTACAAACAACGTATTCAATTTAAAAAAAAGAAAGTTTGCCAATGTTTCATTGCAAAATATGGTGGTACAATGTTCAAATTAAAAAAAATGTCTATTAAATGTTGTGTGATGCGTCTAGTGTGCTGTTTTTGTGTTTGTGTGCTTGTCACCTCTCACTTTCAGCGCCGCTGGCTATCAGAAATGCGAAAAGGAGAGCCGAGTGCGTTACTCACTCTCGGCCAGTACATAGCCTCTTCACGGCAAGTCCTATGTAGTTTCCTCCCCGTGGTAACAGATGGTAACTTGGCACCAAGAGGCCCCAGGCAAAACTACAAGGGCGACGGGAAGATGGGTCTCGTAAGCCTTGGAAGGCAACCTGTCTAGGAGAATGAAAACTCTGATTTCAATACCCGGTCGTGGTAGCCGTTAGTCATTCAAGACAACTACTCCAGCTATGGATCAAATAGTGGGGAGATCACTACCCCGGCTGAGGATAGCAGTGAAGATACAATGTCAAAGGGAGTAGAATGACACAAAATGTCCCACAGGCTGGTGACCTGTATGGGTGAGGCTGCATTCCAGAGGCCTTCACAAAAATACCTGGAACCTCTAGGTAAGCTAATCCCTCGCTTAAAGGTAACAATGGATTACAGAAACACTGAACGATAATTTACAAACCTAAGGTTTAGGCGCAAGAAGACCTTTGAGTGAAAGGAAAATGAAGTTGGATGATCAAATCCGAAGGGAAGCCAGACAATTGAGACTTCTTAACCCTAAATCCGCAACAAAGAATGGAACATGGAATGTGAGATCTATGTACATTCCAGGAAAGGCACACATAATCGCCAATGAAATGAAAGCATATGAAATAAGTATTCTAGGCATTGCAGAGGCTAGATGGAATGAGGCTGCGCAAACACGACTTGCATCCGGAGAAACTATTATATACTCTGGACACATGGAGGAAAATGCTGCACATTATGAGGGAGTGGCCATTATAAAATAGAAGGAAGCTCAGAGAACTCTAATTTGATGGGAACCAGTACGTGCCAGGATCATCACGGCTAAATTTAAGACATCTCACAAACGCATAGCATTAAGCAACATCCAATGCTATGCCCCAACAAATGATGCTGATGAAGAAGTAAAGGAAGAGTTTTACCAGATGCTTGAGGAAACCACCAGGAAATGTAGTGAAAAAGACATTACCATCTTGTTAGGGGATATGCATGCTAAAGTTGGAAATGAAAACACTGGATACGAACAAGTAATGGGAAAGCATGGGATAGGAACAATGAATGAAAATGGAGAAGTATTTCCACCAATAACCTATTTATTGGTGGAACAATATTTCCACACAAAAATGTCATCTCTCCACATGGGTATCTCCAGACTGTAAAACAGAAAACCAAATAGACCACTTTTGTATATAAAAGAGATTCAGAAGAAGCCTGCAGGATGTACGTGTTAAAAGGAGAGCAGATGCTGTAACAGACCACCACCTTATTGTTGCAAAAGTCAAACTTAAGCTAAAGAAATATCTTAACAACACTTCAATAGGGAAACGTAAAAATGCATCGATACTAACCAACAAGGAAAAGAAAGCAGAATTTAAAATAGAACTGAATAATCGCTTTGAAGTCCTTCGGAATGAAACATCAGAAATAGTCACTACCGAAGACCATTGGCAGCAAGTAAAGCAAGCATTTACATCAGCTTGTGAAACAGTTGTAGGGTTGAAAAATAGAAAACATCAGGATTGGATACAATGTGTCACCAGAAACACTTGTGAAGGTGGAAAAACGGAAAAACCTCAAAAACGTGTAAGGCAACAGTAAAACAAGATCAGCAAAGAAAATAGCCTCCAAAGTATATAATGAAGCCAACAAGGAAGTGAAGAATAGTGCGAGGAACGATAAGATAGCTTTTGTCGACAAACGAACAGAAGAAGCTGAAGAAACAACAAGACAAAATAACATCAAAGCCTTGTATGATAACATCAAGCTTTTAACTAGAAGATACCAGAAGGGAAGTAGACCAATTAAAAACATAGAAGGGAAAACTCTCAAAACAAAGGAAGACCAAATGAGTAGATGGGTCGAGCATTTCAAAAATATTCTCAACCAAGAAGCACCAATGAATAAAGCTGACATCCTACCTGCTGAAGACAATTTATCAGTTGATTGCAAAAGACCGCCAAAAGGAGAGATCAAAAAGGCTATCAAGACTCTCAAAAACAACAAGGCACCTGGTCCAGACAATATATCTGGATAATGAAGAAAGCCACAGATGGCAGAAGAAATGGTATTCAATGGACCATGTTCAATCAACTGGATGACCTACACTTTGCCGACGACATAGCCCTACTTTCCCACAGTCACCAACAAATGCAGGACAAATTGACACAAGTTGAAAGGAGAGCTGCCGAAACAGGTCTACATATCAACACCAAGACGACTAAAGTTTTAAAGTCGAACACAAAAACACGAGCAGATCTGACAGTAAATTGCCAAAATCTGCCAAACAAAGACGTAAAAAGTAGAATTGAAAAAGCAAGAACTGCATTTAATATGATGAGGTCTATCTGGAAAGCAAGGCATATCTGATTAAAGACTAAAGTTCGATTGTTCAACTCCAATGTACAGACCATTCTCTTATATGGAGCTGAAACCTGGAAAACTACTAAAGGTCTCCTGCACAAACTCCAAGTATTCATTAACAACTGTCTCAGGCGCATCCTCAACATCATATGACCTGAGAAGATTTCCAGCAAAGAGCTCTGGCAAAAGACCAACCAGCCCCAGTTGATGAGGAATTGAAAAGGAGAAAATGGAGGTGGATAGGGCGCACACTGAGGAAGCCGGAACACAACATCACTAGGCAAGCTCTATAATAGAACCCTCAGGGAAAGCGGGAGAGAGGAAGACCAAGAAATACCTGGAGGAGAGATGTTATTGTTGAGATGGAAATGGAGGGTTATAGCTGGCACGATCTGGAACGTATGGCACAAAAAGAACAAACAAGGTGGATGACTGTCGTCAGTGGCCAATGCACCACCAAGGTGCTACAGGCGTAAGCAACAGCAGGCAAAATGTTCAAACAAGGTATTAATATTTTTTATGGTTCAATGGGTATAATATGAATTTCACTTGTATTGAATGTTAAAGGATCGACAGAAGGTTCATGCGCACCATGTTTGATAACTACGTTTTCATTTGGAACAAATCAAAGGCTTTCTAGAACTTGCTTTGTCATCTTCCCACAACATTAGTGAGATACAGGAAAGACCCAATCAGAGTAATATGTCCTGTCTGTGTTGACTTCTCTACTACACACTGTTATCTCGATCAGACCATAGAACTAGTTTAGCCCAACCACTTCTTATTAAAGTACCAGGAAAGTGGGAGGTAATGTATTTGTGTTTTATTGGTATCAGTAGTGCCTCTTTCTAAGCTTTTGCTATTGAATTTTGCAACTGTTTCTACATTGTAGTATTGTTTTTTTATGTTTCATTTTTCACCAATACTATAAATATTACGCCTGGCTTATTGGCATACCATGCAATTCAATTTATTTGTTTCGCCAATGTACATATATTGTTTTTATCCTGCATATCAAAAAGTCCTACACAAGTGCCAAATTGTCCTAAATAACTGAAACAAGCGTCGTTCTAATTGCATCTGTGACTGTTACCTTTTCTGTCGCTCTACATAAATCAGGTACCAGAAATGCTTTCTTATGTCCAATAACACTGAATAACACTGACATTTATTTGACCCCCTTCAGTAGTGCTCAAAGTAACACAACTGCAGGATAAAATTAAATTTTCCGAGTTTGTCTAAATTGTATGCAGGTATTTTAAGACAAAACACAATCTACCTTGTGTATTTAATTCCACTACTCACACACAAAACCTAAATCACATATTTCTATATCCGTGTCCTTCTTTGTTGAATTTTCGCATGCTATATCAAAATATGACCCAGCTGTTTTTATATTTTTAAGCTCTTTGTACTTCTTTGATGCGTTTTTGATAGCTTTATGTGTCCATGAGAGTGCCTGTAAATACATGTCCTATCATTTAAACCAAGTATGAAATATGTTATATTTTCAGGCGACACAATGTACATAGAGTTGATTTAACACTCCTAAAATAATATTCAGATATATTTTTACACAAAACACCGCTTTTGTTTGAAAAGAGGCATAATTCACATACGTTTAATATAGGACTTTCTTTTAACCATTGTATTATCTGTTCTTCTTCGATATACGTATTCTTATTACCTCTTTGGTATCTTCAAACTCTTCTCAATGTTCTGCTATTTTGCAACATTATATATAAATGTGTGATTTTTGTTTTAAACGCTAAATGAGCAATTTGTCAGCTATGTCATGTCTAGAACAAGTTACATTCGATGATGATGGTGATGATCATGATATTCGCTTTGTACTGGACCAACACCCTTAATTGGATAGTTATAGTGCTAACTTGCTGATAAAACAGTCTGCAGGGAGACATGTCGCTACACTCGTACACATTATCATGATTCCGACCCAAATAGTATTTGCGTTGATTCTTTAATGCTGCGCGCTGGATGGTGATGTAGCAAGTACCAATTTCATAGCCTTTGGTTTGTCCCGATCGGAGCTCAAACACACGACCTACGGTACTCAAGTCGAGCACGTTAACTATAACACCACCAATACGGTTTTCCATTATACTAATATTTGAAATACCTTTGTAGCAACCGTTGTTTTGCCGGGAAAAGACTTTGGTGGAAATTTAACTTTTATATTTCTATCCCCTTGTGGTTCAAATATTTTGCCATCAACATCAACTTCTGTTTCGTCACGCTTGTGTCTAGCAACAGCAACACACTCCAAACCTTCAAAATGTTCCACATCTATTTTTACCCCAACAAATGTTACATTCTGTAAAATATATATTAAAAATCCAAATATTGTTAATTGGTGACATATTTTGCTTTATTAGAAACGCTATTTAGTAAATATATGATATGTTACATAATAGAAAATCGTTCAAAATGATACCTTTGCAACGCAGTAAACTAGAGGCCCGTATGAACCTGTACTGTTCATTATTCAAGCGGTCTTTCGTGTACTGTTCAGGTTTAATCATATGCCTAGTTCCCCAGAAGAGGAAATACTCATTATCCCATTCCCTTTTCGGTAAAGTTTAACGTCTGATCAACATTATAAAACATTACCTCTGTAGATCTGTGGAAACGCTTGCTTTCAAATGATTCAGAGGTACCAGACAATATTTTAAAAACATAGTCTCCTACATGTATGTTAGCATAGTGGCATCCATCTTGGTTTCCCAAAAAATCCTAAGCAGTGCAGATCACCATTTCCAAAAAAAATTTCAAGAAAAACTGCTTTCAAATTGTTCAAATGGAAAGAGGACAATGTGTATAATGCACTGTCCTCTGGTTAGGGGTTTGGGCTATGGTGCTTAACGCCACTTTCAACTTTCATTTATATCGTGGTGGTCCGTATTATTGGCGGATGAAACCGGAGTGCCCGGAGAAAACCAACGATCAGCCGCAAGTCACTGACAAACGTTATCACATAATATTGTAGCGTTAGTAGTGATATGCACTGATTGCGTAGGTAGTTATAGATACAACAACCACAGGATCACGACCACGGAATCCCCTCATTGTCCTCTGGTATCAGCCATCTATATACTAACAGTGTGAAAGATCCAGTTATCTTTCGTATAAAATTCATGATCGTGATTCTGGTAAAATAGCTGTCCAGGGTTTGGTAATAATAGCTGTCAATATGTTAGAATATGTTCGAGATGGGAACCATCTGGAATTTCAAACCTGTTTAACTTTTTGGTAAAAAGGGAATCTAACAAAGTTACTATTCATTACTACATCATGTCGCCTTTGAGATTATGATTTTGACATCAATACTGATTATTGGTTCTAGGGGCCTATGGGCACCAAGAATACACTTAGTTTTTATGAAGGAACATTGCTGCCAAGTTTGGCTTTAATTGACGTCAAGTGATAGCACCAGCCCATAGTTCAGATAGCCAAATACAACAACAAACAAGGATAGAAATATCAAGCTGTTTGTTTTTCGGTAAGAAAGTGTGGGTAGCAGATTTACTGGTGAAATAACCAAACGGTCTACCAATAAAATCACAATTTTGTCTTTATCTTCCTCTCTCTTAAGCACTTTTCGTTCCATATGTTGCCATTGAATGCTAAATGATTTAGGAAAGCGCGAATTTATGAATATTTCTCGTGATATGATTTTTCACACTTACGAAAACTTCTGGCAGCTGTACTTCTGGCAATGACTTTCCTGTTCGCCATTTTTCTTTTCCTTTTGTCATGAACTTTAACGTTGGATCTAAAGTTTGATCATGTGACACAACTGGTACATACACTCGAATTGGCATCTTAAAATAAAGGTAATATTTGTATTTATATCTCTTTGATCTCCGGGGATTTAGAAGAGATGAGGGTTGTGACCCCATTACTTGGTTTTATAGTAGCCTTCATATATATTCAGGCTTGGAACAGGTGCAAAAGTGCAGTCTCATCACATTGTTGTACCTATGCCAAAATTAAATTTTCTGGTGAAAATGAATGTAGTGCATAATTAATGAGAAATGAAATACGTCAATTTTAACAGTAATGATATGCTACTTCAAACTGTAGAACATGAGTTTCCCTATTTAAGCAAGCGTTAGAGAATACCGAAGGGGCAATATAAAATGAACAATCCAGAGAAACTGGTAACCGAGTGTACACAAAACTCAGACAAACAAAACAAAAACACAATACAATATGTGTTCTGTTTGATATACATATTGTGTTAATATACATATGAAACAATGCCCATTGTATTGTCGGTCATGCTTCGTCTTACGGCTTCTGATTACACATAGGGTATCTTCTTAGAGACTTCTAAAAGACATCCAATGCAATAAGTACACCATTACCAGTACCTGGAATTCATCCTGATCATCTATGCTTAAGTGAATCATGTGATCATGAGGTTTATATATTTTTACATGTAAATATAATGAAATGGACAATACCTTACTTACGACAGGTGTCACTAGTGGAGCAGCAACTGCTTACCCTTCTGGAGCACCTGAGTTCACCCCCGGTTTTTAGTGGGGTTCGTGTTACTCGATCTCTAGTTTCATATGTATGTTTTGTAGATCGTTGTTTGTCCTTTTGTACTTTTCTCTGTTCGCCATTTTTGGTCTGTTCTTCGATATACGGATTCTGATTACTCCTTTGGTATCTTCAAACTCTTCCTAACAATATTCTGAACGGTTACACTTTCAAAAGTAACGGTGAATGAGCCGAATCTACTATTAGTAGTTAGCGGAGCAGTGCTAAGTACTATATGATGTGTCACTGTAAGAAAAGTTTGAAGATACCGAAGGGGTAATCAGAAACCGTCAATTGAAAGGCAGAAAATACAATGATCAAAAGTAGAAACAATGATGTATACAGAAATCCAATTACTGAAAAACACGAACATTACTAAAAACTGAGAGGTAACAGTTCCTGTTTCACTAGTGACATCCGTCGTGTTACTTATTTGACCGAACATCTTACGATATGAAAATCGTGTTTGACACCAGTATACCTGACTGAAAAGGGTAGAAGTTCTTGTATCACAAGGGATATACGTCGTCTTACTTAAACAACCCGAGCATCATATGATGTGGAAATCATGTTTGACATCAGTATGCGTAAATATATACAAAGAAAACACAAATAAAATGTAAATATATTTTTATAAGTTGTTATATTTATGTTAAAGAAACCTGAGTTCACCCCCGTTTTAGTGGGGTTCGTGTTACTCTGTCTTTAGTTTTATATGTATGTTTTGTAGATCGTTGTTTGTCCTTTTGTCTTTTTTCTTTTGGTCATTGTGTTGTCTGTTCTTTTTACTTTGTGTCATTTTTAGTTGTTACCTGTCGCTGTCTCAGTGTTGTAGAGTTTGTATTGGGAAATGATGAGTAATTATTGTTGAACTCAAATTGATAAATTTTAATCAACTATATGATGGAAAGAACAAGCTTGGCTTTGAGCGTACCTAATGAAAGCTATTCCACAAATGTGTTGTGAGCACACAATTTGATATCTAAGTTTTTATTATATTTCAATGAGATGTTGATGTCAACCTTATGGTAGACAAACATGCTTAGTTCGATCTTTATAATGTTAGCGCACTGAAACAACATTCCGCGGGTAGTCATGTCACACCCCACGATCACATTATCCTGATTCCGATCAACCAGTTTCTGTTGTTACTATTTTATTTTGCGTGTATACCGGAGAGGCAGAGGAAAATACCAATTTCAGTCTTTAAATTGACCCGACCGGGGCTCGAACCAATGTTTGTATTGGGATTGTTCATTGTATTGCAATTGTATAACCTGGCCTTACTACATAGCTAAATCTAATGCAAATATTGCACACCTTGAATTTGATTTCTTTTTCTTTTTTGGGTTTAATTGTAATTAGAGATGATATTATTTGTTCATCATTTGATTCTATACATTTGTCAAGTTCAGCCTCTACGTCAGATGATTGACATACTAAATCACTTTCATGAATACCATCCGGCATTACAAATATCACACAACAAATGTCTTGATGAAATTTGTTTTGCTGTGCGTTGTTGTATCTGTAAATGTAAAATAAACCATATTTAAAAAAACAACAAACAAAAAAACCTGTATTTGGAACAGTTGTGTTGAATACAAAACACAATACGTAGATATCCAATTCAGTGCACACGACGCGTTTTGAAAGCAAAATAATCTAACAGAAAGAACATCAAAGTTCATAAACACAATAGCCAATATCGGCTAACGTAACATATGCATGAGGGAGGAGAATCTTTCCATACTATTTTTCAATGAAAACGTAGATAGCTATTTGTCATACTGCACACGGCACGTTTCTGGAATAACCTCAAACAGGTACGCTCAAAGTCAAAAGACTGGAAAGTTAAATAACTTAAAAGTAGTTGGGAGCAAATATACACGTCTAAAGAGAATAGCCTATAATCTGTTACGATTACCTCTGCCTGGGGGAGACTAAATTTAGCAAATTATATTTTGGAAGCTGTATATATATCTGAAAGGCAAAATATTCCAACACTATTTTCTCTGTGTAGTTATTAAGTCGTCAATCAATGATAAAAGGAAATTAATGTATATGTATATGTATAAAAATGGAAAGTAGAATTAACTACTTACATAAAAGGCGGCCAGTTTTTCCAGTCATGTCGCTTCTTCTCTTCTTCTTGCTTTCTTCGTTTTTCCTCTGCTTCCCGTTCTTCTGTTTCTTTTCGTCGTCTTTCAGCTTCTTCCTTTTCCCTTTTTTCCCTTTCTTCTTCTTCTTCTTTTCGTCGTTTTTCAGCTTCTTCCATTTCCCTTTTTTCCCTTTCTTCTTCTTCTTTTCGTCGCTTTTCAGCTTCTTCTTTTTCTCTTTTTTCCCTTTCTTCTTCTTCTTTTCGTCGCTTTTCAGCTTCTTCCTTTTCCCTTTTTTCCCTTTCTTCTTCTTCTTTTCGTCGCCTTTCAGCTTCTTTCTTTTCCCTTTTTTCCCTTTCTTCTTCTTCTTTTCGTAGCTTTTCAGCTTCTCTCTTTTTCCTTTCTTCTTCTTCTTTTCGTCGCTTTTCAGCTTCTTCCTTTTCCCTTTTTTCCCTTTCTTCTTCTTCTTTTCGTCGCTTTTCAGCTTGTTTCTTTTCCCTTTTTTCCCTTTCTTCTTCTTCTTTTCGTCGCTTTTCAGCTTCTTCCTTTTCCCTTTTTTCCCTTTCTTCTTCTTCTTTTCGTCGCCTTTCAGCTTCTTTCTTTTCCCTTTTTTCCCTTTCTTCTTCTTCTTTTCGTCGCTTTTCAGCTTCTTTTTTTTTCCTTTTTTCTCTTTCTTTTTCTTCCTTTTCTTCCCTTATTCTTTTCTTCTTTTCTTCCTCACACCACTGATTCATAAGATCCTTAACCGCCATAATATCGGAATAAGACACATCAGCATTGGTTTCTATTTTTAAAACCAATTCTTCCGTTTTTGCGATAAATTCCTTTAATTCCTGCTGTTGTTTTGTCAACCTTTGCATCATCTGGACTTGTTGTACTTTCTTCTTGTCAATATCTTTCCTATTAAAAATCGAAATTAAGACTGAATCAACAAACAGTGTTAGCATATTACATTTAATATTGGTTTCTGTCCTCTTGCGTAATGTAACTTTTTTTCAACGTTCACTTATCTTAAGGTGCAATTGGACGCATGTGAGCAACTGATCTGAAACCATCAAAGGTTTAGGATTAGAACTTTAATAAATATGTACTTTATTACATATTCCTCCTGAGTATTTTCATACTCAGATCTCAATGTAAATCGCACCGTAGAATAATTTGCTTATAATACTATATCAACATGTCCTCAACTATGATTTAAGATCCACTTCAGATTTTGATAATGGTATTGTTAAATATTTTTAACAATTGCTGCAAAACTCCACACTGACATTCTAGCTGGATCACTGTTCATCCTCTGTGCAGAATTGAGCTTTTCACTCGACTGAAGAATATGGAGGTGGATATCTAATTAAGTACACATGATGCGTTTCTGGAATAACTTCTTCAGTTATGTTCATAGTCCAAATATTAGATAACCAAAGAACTCAAGTGTATGTGTCGTATTATCGGTATACAGATTATGATCGTGTCGGTTGTTTAAGCTCGTAGCTTCAGTACTCGATCATGTAAATCAAAGATTATAAAATTTTCTTTTGTGTTTATTCCAATAACCACGAAACAGAATTGAGAAAGAATACCGACTGATTATCTCGGAGTTATGCTAATTATATTTATTCATTCCAGTGGATCAACATATTATAGCTAAACATTTGCTCATTTGGGGAATAAAAACTCACTAAGTAAAGTAACTCCCCTAAGGTGTATATATCAAGCCAAATACTGCAAACGTTGGCGTAAAACACCAATCAATCAATGAAGTCAAATAAATGAAACTCATATTTTGGTTGTTTGTATCTAATGTAGAACCCACGACACGTTTCTGGAATAACCTTTATCAGCTAAATGCAACATCTTTGTTAGCGGCTACATCCCTCAGTACGTGGTAATAGCGCAAATTAACTAGCAATAGTAACGCTTTTACTCTGTTTCGTTATGAAATAATTATTATTAGAAAACTGAAAACGTCATTCGGAATAATCTTACCCTGTGATAGGAGCTCCACCGGGTTTGAACACAATATTATCTACAAATAAACTATTAGGTCTTAGTTATGTCAATGCAATAAATGAATGGACATATTTGATAAATATGAAAAAAATCTCGCGCTGTCAGAACAAGCTTCTAATGTTCAATACAAGATACTTCTTTTGTTATCCGTTGGTTGACCGTTATGGAATATCTGTGTCACAAATGACCAAGGATATGTTTCACTTGTCGTAAACACTTCTCGGTCCTTTCCTCATTCACGACTCATTACCGGGTTTGTAACTAGATTAACACGATGGGTTGCCACTAGTGGAGCAGGAACTGCTTACCCTTCCGGAGCACATGAGTTCACCCTCCGGTTTTTAGTGAGGTTCGTGTTACTCGATCTGTAGTTTTATGTGTATGTTTTGTATATCGTTGTTTGTCCTTTTGTACTTTTTCTTTTGGCATTGTGTTGTCTGTTCTTCGATATACGGATTCTGATTGCCCCTTTGGTATCTTCAAACTCTTCTTATCAAAGTACTATAAATATGTGCTAACTGTTACTAGTAATCCATGACACGAACTTATTTCCATAATGATCCTGTATTAATGCCCCGTAAATCCTGTAATGGCCTGCTAGGAGATTTATGAAACATATGCATTTATAGTAATGATATAATAAGTTGGTCATCTGTCCAACTGACCTTTGCACACGATAACGTATCGAAATCTATTGTCTACTTCACTTATCCCGCTTTGCATAAAATCCACTGCTATCTATTTAAAAACAGATGACGATTTTTAAGTCAAAAACGAAAGAAACAAAGCTCAAGTGAACGTGTTAAAATGTGGGACCATTATTTTCATAATGGACATCTTTTTCCGTAATGACCCTTTAATAATGCTCCGTAAATCCTGTATTGCCCTGCCAGGATATAATATATTAAGTTGGTAAATAAATGTACTAACTCGGTCTGTAATAATGGCCCTCGAAGTGTGTATTGTCCCTCGGCGTTGCCTCGGGCCAATACAGACTACCTAGGCCATTATTACAGACCTTGGACACACAACAGGGCCATTATGAAAACACCCATTTATTAATACTAGCGTAATATGTAGTAAAACTGATAATTAAGGAATGCATCAGAACACTAAATAAAATCTCATTTGAAATAGATTAACACTCAGTCTTACGTATCTTGTACACCTTATCAATTATGTAAAACAGTATAGATTAATAAATACTAAAAAATATGTATTTATGGTTGAGACAGAGATATAAAATTCTGATTTGTTTTTTACGTCGGAGTTTTACCGATTCATGCAATTAAATTATGGGTATGATTATACAGACACACCAACACGCATTTATTTTCGTTCTATATCGTTCGCAGTGCTTGATTGTTTGTTTGATGGTGCTTAACGCCACTTTCAACAATATTTCAGCTATATCGTGGCGGTCAGTTTTCTTGGTGGAGGAAACCTGAGCACATCCAGAAATTAATGGTACTTTTCCTCATAAATATTCATCATATTTAAATTAGATTTTGATCACGTGACTACAGTTTCAAGTTTGGTGGATTGTTTATTAGATTTGTCAAATAATAGCAGGATTACGGAGATTTAATGTGTCCGTCAACGATTCGATAAATAAAAGTAATTGTTGACTTCCGCAAAGTTTTTCTTCTAACAAAATTCAAATATATTTATTTTGTACCAATTTTACCCATTTATATGAAGTCGCGTTCTTGCAAAAATGATCATATTTTATTCAATGTGGGAACCTAGAGTTAAGAAGCTAGAAATATAAGATTAGTCAAGAAAATTACATCTATAATCGATTAATCTAAATTTAATTAAGAAAATATGCCGCCAAGTATCATTCATTGTTAAATTTTGGGTCTAACACCACCAGTTTCATGCATTTCAGATATTTTTGCATAGACTCTTAAGGCCAGATAAGGGCTCGCTGCCTCCGATTTTCAATTTGTCCAGGAACCTCGAATATTTGATTGTTTTTATTATTTTTTCCCATTGAATTCAGATTGATTCAATGTATAATTTTCAAGTTCAGAAAATGACATAAATACAATTAGGAATGATATCGCCTAAATAGATCATATTAAAATTGCAGACGTCACAGCGTTGCTATCTTAGATATGCAAATTAGCAAATTGCCCCTTATTTCTGGCTATGGGACTCGGAGAAACCCACCGACCTGTCACAAGTCACTGAAAACCTTTATCACATAATGCAGGGTGTCAAGCCACCTTTGACAAAAACTATATGGGAAAATAGGATTTTTTTGGATGAAAATATAAGATAAATATAAGGTAAATTAAAGGTATATTTAGCAAAAAATACATAGCCTCCACCTCCCCTGTAGCCATGTCCTATCTCATTTTTATTGACAAATGAAAAAAACCAGTATCATTAAAATATAGTCTCCCATTGCTCTTTTTACAAAATAAATAAAATTCAGACGGGACAAAATCATCAATTGTCTTTTTTCAAAGGATTGAACATTACAAGAACATGACAACTCTTTTATCACTTTAAAGGACAAATTTTGTTATAATGTCTTCAAAATCATGACATCTAAATTCTATTTTTTGTGCAGAAAAATGTATCTATTCAACCTTGCAAAGTTTGATGGAACAAATGCTTTGCAGCAAGACTCAGGGTTTACTCTTTCAAAAGATACATGTAGCAATAAACTGGATTGTCAAAAAGCACTGAGAGTTAAATTGGAATTGTTTTATGTTATAAACCATTAAACATTGACTTATAGATGTATTATCCTAAGCCAATGAACTAGTACTGAGTAGTAGCCACTATAAAAATGGACATGGACCACAAAAGACTATAATACTGAAATACATATGCAATCATTTGAATCTAAACTCAACAATTAAACAATAAAAAAGTCACAAGATCTGCTTAAAACAATAGAAGTATCAGCATAAATATCTATCTGTCATGTTTATTTGAAATATCCTCTCAAAATTAAAATTTTAACTTTTTACTTATTGATTTGGATAAATAGAGGATTTTGGGATGTAATATAGGAAATGTTAAGCAAATATAGGAAATATAACAAAATCTTGAAAATATAGGAAAAATATAGGAGACACACTGCATAATATTGTGATCGAGATTGCATAGGTAGTTACGCAGTGCTTGATAAAATGCTTTATTCCGCAATCAGTACAGTTACTGACTTTATAAAGGTGTATGCATTTATACTCTTTGCTTTTGGATTCAACAAATTGTTAATGACTCATTAACTGACTATGGTATACTATCAATTCCAGATAATAGACCATGGTTTTCTAACACAGAGGATAAAGTAGTTCTCAATTTTCACGGGAAAAGATGTTTCTGTCTTACACAGGGGGTGTATGACAACCTACACGCCCTGTTACCCGCCAAAAGTAATCGTCGCTTCAAGATTTTTCAGTGTTATTTATAACTCTGCTTGTGATCCTTTGTTAATATTGTTGGTATTTGTGATTGAAATAAAATATGCTTTACAAAATATAACGGTAGCCAAAGTCTAATCTATCTTTTAAAACTCCTAATGTTGTGTCATTTGTTTACAACGTGTTTGCGTATGATTTTTGTCAACTTATCGATTTCCTGTTTACTGAATCAATCAGCTGACAGAGTTTTTGACGTCACAGTGAAATGACTTACATTTCTAATAACAGTGTTTGTGTTGATTTGTTCGTTTAAAAACAAACGTTTTCTTTACTATTGTTATATGTATTGTGATATGAAAGTCGAATTTTAAATATTATTACAATTTGAAGCGTTCTTGATTTGATGTTTCTTTCACATTGCGTATTATTTCATTGATGGTTGTGATGCGGTCGTTTTCGAATATACACACTACACAGTACATGCAAATAAACACAAGTCAAATGTAGGTCAGGGAAATGTCGGTGAGAATAAAATTACATGGATTTATCTAGTCAAATTGTTCTATTAAAAGGTGACGTGCTTGTTCATTGCCAAATATATTAATTTCATGATATGTGACCGAATAACACACATCCTAACAGAATTTTACCGCAAAGAAAAAAAACAAATTTGGAGGGATGTCTGTGCAAGAAAAATAATCAAGACCGATGACAGGTCAAAATTGAGAAATCTCAGACACCCTCGGGTAAGGTTGCAATCGTTTCCTGACTCGGCAAGCCTCGTCAGAGAATGATTGACATCTTACCCTTGGATGTCTGATATTTCTCAATCTTGATCTCCCACCGGTCTTAGATTCTATTATTCTATATGCACAATCGTTAAGCTGTATAATCCATAAAAATATCAAAGGAAAAGGTTATTTATGTTAGAACGTTCTTTCTCCCATTATTACGGTGTTTTAACCCCGCTGAATTAGTGGTGAAACAATCTGTTATCCTCTAGAGGATTAAAATGTCTCGTGCCTTTCCCCGCATTAATTTCATACGTATTAATTTCAAATTTTGAAATAAAGTTCGTATTAAATAATGGGAGAGACAAATTCTCCTTCAGTTGCCCATGTGGGTTACGATATTTCTCCACTCTCGAGAGTTAAATTTAAAATGTTAACCACTCGCCTGACAGCTTGTGGTTAGAATTTTAAATTTAGCTCTCTTGAGTGGAGAAATATCGTAACCCACGGACAACTGAAGGAGAATCTATATTTATACTGTGACGTCAATGATGAATGACGTCTTAGGCAAAGCCTATAAATTGGCATTCTAAGGTTTGTTTGAAAACCCAATTTAAAAATTCCTATTACATTTAAGGGTTAAACAGTGACATACGAATATTCTATTCAGTCAAAATATAAATATTATTTAATATTTTATTCCTATGAAACAGAATATACCTTTCAAGAGATTGTTTTTCATCAATTCCTTAATCTGTTCTCCAATCTTGATGCTACATTTCTTTATTAATTCCCTTATTCTTTCTAACTCATCTCCAATCTTTTCAGCATATGTGGAAACTTGCTTAATAGTTTTCAGTGTGTTCGCCATAGTGTTCGTCATAACAGCTTCATATTTATCAAACGTCATATCAGCGTCATCGGGATTTGGTAAACGTTTTAGTGCATCCTGTTGAGCATCAAGCAAACGTAGAGCCTCGATGTCCATGGTACTTTCTAAAATAATAAAATGTTATATTATAAGACAACTGATGGTTGTTGTATTACATCTATTTAGCTTTTTCGATTATGATAATGATGCAATAAACGTAGATATCAAATTTAGTGCGCACGCACGTAAGTTATTTGACGATTATTAGAATCAACAATAAAGGTACCACTATGAAGTAATATACTAGATTCTACGTAAAAGGCGAAGTTCTGTATATAATGTTTGCAATGGCTTTCGACCAAATGTAGTTACATAATCAAATTGAATGTCAATTACCCCCCTCCTTTTTCTCTCTCAAAAATAAAGGGTAGGGTAGACAAAGAGTCATGAGGATATTGCAATGACCATAAAATATTTGAATAAAAACTAAAAGATTTTAATCACTTTGAAAAAGTTTGAGAAAATTCTAAAATATTATTTTGTCGGTGGTGAGAACTCGCATAGAAAGGATTTAATGATCATATTGATTGTGTTGCATAAAACCAATAGCAAGAGCTTTGTTCATTTATGGCTGACATATCGCTATATTCTACCCTCTTCTTTTTTAAGATGATAAAAATCCGAAAATATCACTTTTCAGCTATGGAAAAGCAACAATATACCACCGTACGCATGCGGGCATAATCCGTTTGCGCTAATTACTGTTTATTAAACATATCAAAAGCGCCAATGTTTTATTTTTACTATGTATCAAATGCGCCAGAAAACAGTGCTCAAAAGCGCTAATTTTAACTGTAGAGAAAAAACAATTTTACATTTAAGTTACCTTTACATTACCTCAGCATAATACGTCATATTGACCTATGTGAATGCTTTTCAAGAAGTGTTGAATTCTTGAATAATATTTTAGTATTGAATTGTCTTTTGAAACGTATATATGGACAAAGGGTTATCAGTGATAATTGTTGATGGTCACAAATTTCGGCCAGGTTTTATAAAGAAATATAAAGACATATATAGAAGACAGTGCTTTGTTTCCACCTTCTGTATGGGCAAAGCTACCTTCTACTGCTAAGCGAACAAATAATGCACCAGAGGTGTTTCATGCCCATTATAATGAACAGTTTTATGCATCGCTCCCATGTATGTTGTTTTTTTGGATAACATTGTTAAAATCCAGGCTACCACATATATCAAGTTACGCAGTGCAAGACACTGATGCAGTCAATAGTCATCAAATTCCGAGAAAGAAACTTTTGTGGAAAAGCATAGGAAGTTTGAAAGAGGAGAATTGAGTCGTAGAGACTCTATTTGTATATTGAGCTATAAATTTCAACTTTTGATTTGAAACCAGAACTTAGTTTTACCTGTATATACCTCATGTATTAACTTTCTAATTAAAAAAAGTATGACTTTTAACTTTTGACTTTTGCCAGTGTACATAGCTGGTCCCCAGCCCGGAAAAAAGGAGGAGGGAAGTCATAAAATAGCGGCAAACGTATAATTTATTTTTGGCGCAAATGATACCTAAGGTTTTAAAATATATTGGTGCAGACGTATCATTGGCGCAAATAAGTTGTGGCGTAAATTATCGCATTTTTGGCGCAAACGGATATCGCCCACGCATGATACCTAGTCATTATTATAAAATATTTAAATACATGTTCCTTGATCTCATGTTAACCTTTTTAATCTAGTAGATAATATGATATAGATAACATAATATATATGTTTATGTATATCACATAGTTTATGGATATCTGAATAATAAATATATTTTTGATGAAATTCCCCAGAAATATTGAATATCCGAATCAACTTGCCTCAAACATGTTTCGTCGTGTGATACCTTTCAGTCAGAATAAATTTCTCGGAGCAATTTGATGTCACATAGCGATATATATTTATACATATAAATCAACGATATTTTTCACATCAAATTTGGCGCTTGCTAATATATAATTATTATATTATTTTTTAATTTTATGCATTCATTTTTTAAAATTATTTTTATTTGTTTGTTTCATTTTATTATTTTATTTTGGTGGGTTTTTTGTTTTTTGTTTTTTTGTTTGTTTGCTTTTTTATATTTATTTTGTCATTGTAGAGGTCTATATATCAGAATTAACAGAACGAACATGACAGAAATATATAATACCATTGCTATAAAATGTAATTATTATAAATACATTATTACTTGCTGGTGCATGGAATACTAGTCAACAAAAGAAACGATACAAGGTTTTGATGCTCAATATATTTTTTACATAATCGACAAAAATCATATAATTTAGATTCAAATGGGCATAACAAATAAGGCAATATCAACAAAATTTCTCAACATCATTATCAGAACAAATCATAGACAGACAGACATTGTCATGGAGTATGGATGTTTGCGGAGTTCAGTAACGTGTGTGACCACCTCTTGCAGCAACGAGTGCGACCACGTCTTGCAGCAACGACGCTTCGCATCTCCGATGCATAGAACCAATCAATCGTTGGATAAAGGCTTGTGGGATGTTGTTCCACTAGTGCACAAGTGCGTCACGCAGCTCCTGTGGTATTTCCGGTGGATTTTGACGGTGGTGAACACGTCTACGAGTTCATCCCATAAATGTTTAATTGGTGACCGATCCGGTGATAATGCCGGCCAAGGAAGATCACGGATGTAATTCTGGTTCAGAAATTCTTGACAAACACGAGCCACGTAACATCTTGCATTGTCATGATGGAAGACGTGATCTACGTTTCGCTGTTACAGAAATGACAGAACGATAGGATCATGAATATCGTCTCTGTATTTTACGGCATTCAATGTTCGTTGAACAATTTTGAGCTGAGTGCGACATTCATTACAAATTCCATCCCAGACCATAACACATCCGCTGCCAAAACGGTCGAACTCGTATACACACTGGTCCGTAAAACGGTCCCCTCGATAACATCCATCGCTAAAACGAAGTGAAAATAGGGATTCATCACTAAAAAGGGTGTGTTACCAGGTGTGAAGCCTCCAACGACGGCGTGCACGAGCCCAGACTGGTCTCGCGGTCCTATGACGTTATTTATGGATTGGTCCTACGACCGGACGCCTAGCCCAAAGTCCAAATTCACGTAGTCTTCTGCGAACAATCTGATCCGAAATTCTTACGTTTGCTATACCATGTGTTCTACGGGTGGTATCCTAAGCCGTTATCATGCGGTTCCAGAGATGAATAAGGCGTAAATGTCTGTCTTGATGTTGTGACGTCACACGCGGCCAGCCGTTACGGGGTCTGTCATTCGTTTTACCTGTTTGTCTAAGACGAATCGTTAGCCTAGAAATGGTTATTCTAGACACATTAAAGTGGACTGCAACGGCCTGGTGAGTCATTCCAGCCTGAACCATACCCACCGCTCGCTCAAGGTCATTTTGACGGAGCTATGGCATCGACGTTCTTGTGAAAATTCAAATTTTCAGAATGGCAAATTGTTTACTTTTGTTGACAGCACAATTAATGACCGCAGGTGATTTAAATGCCTAATTCGATCATCGCAAACTCGATCATGGGACGGAAAATTGACTTTCCAGAATTTTTCCGTAACGGAACAGGATGTTATTGTTTGTTTTGTGAGGATAAATGCGTTTCACGCAAACATTGACGTAAATGATAATAAACAATTGTTTTGGTTTTAACATAAAAATGTATTTAGAAAAAATCTTTGCATCGTTGCTTTTGTTGACTAGTATATAATTGTATGTAAATATGTAGATAGGACCTTTGTAAGTTGGAATAACTTTTGTCTGATCCAAGCGTTATATAGTTAACAATAGAAAGAAGTTTGATCTAATCTATACCAATAAAATTATATATTTAAAATTGCTTTGTAAAAATAGATATTATTATTGTGTGCAAAGATTAATGGGAAATTTTCCAATCACCGGTTAGCATATTTAAAAAGTCATTTACTATGATAACAAGGTCACTAGAATTTGCAACTAAAATCTTGAATAACAGGAGTTTACATTATTATATAGTAATAACTAGTTTCCTATTAATTCCAATGGAAAGTAATCGTGCAATATATCCTTGTATTTGCTCGCTACTGATAAAATGTATATTGGACTAGTTCAAATATGAATATTTGAAATAGTTCAATATTCTACTTAAATATAATAAAATGCATAATATTTATATAAAAAATGGCTTAGGAATAAAATATTTATTACTATTTAATGAAAGGGTTATTGCATGAATATTGTCCCTCGCTATATATCATATTGCACACGCCAGTTCGTGCAATATGATATACTGTTCAAGACAATATTCACCATTATCACATATTTTATTGAAATAACGCCGAATTTGTATTTGTAATAAAAACATAATTGGTGGCGTGTTATTTCCTCCGGAGCAATAACATTTTACGGGGGCAATAACATGTTACCTGGCAAAATATGTGATAAATAGATTAATACATGACCTTTTTCATATTGCCCTTGTGATCAGCCCTCGACTGATATCGCCCCCCAGGCTAAAGCCCTCGGGCCGATATCAAGGTCTCGGGCTGATAACAAGGGCAATATGAAAAAGGCCATGTATTAATCTATAATTATTATACTTCGTGTAAGTTTCTGTAGTGATATTTGGTACTGTAATATTTTTGCATATTACCTGCGTAATATTTTGGTATATTACCCGGAAAAGACCACATTATTATATAAATATTCATGCAATGACCCTGTATTATTAAATGTCAATATAATGAAGGTGTCGGTTTTCAGTCATATTTGTGTATTGCATATCTTATGACTTTGAGAACAATAGACGAAATTAGTTGTCAATTTAAATGCACTTGTTAAACAAAAGCCTAGATTGCTTCAATTGCATCGTTCTCTCAATGTAATTATTTTTTAAGTGAGAAAATTTGATTGGATGATAGATGTTTAACGCCAAATTTAGCAGCATTTTAGGTTCATCATAGGGTTTTTTCTTCTTTCTTTCATTGTTTTAGACTTAATTGTGAACTGTATTACAAAGGTAACGCAAGATTTGCCTCCTCCAAACCTTTAAAAGAACTGCTCATTTGTTGGATACATCTGAAAAACAAATTAATGAACCAATGATATTTGAATTGACTAGGCTGTGTAACTGTTAACGTGTGCTTACCTCCAGGTCAAACAAAGGATTATAAAATTGATGCTCCTCTACTAAGCATGCACCATTTACAAATGCGACAAAAGTCTGGTTATCTCGAAATCCAAGTGGAGCCATATGCATACACGCGAATTCCTTTTCCAGTGGGTAACTGCTATGAAAAATCCAGTTCAGGGTAATGATCTAATACAAGGCATCATTGCATCAGAAAATAACTTGTTCTCTAATAAATCTGATAAAATGTTCACTTAGCATTAAACAGCAATCGTTCACCCGCTGGTTTTAAGGCAACGCGAGTAATGAGTTTATTCATGATTTGCATAATTGAACACGATTTGCGAAATTAAGTTATTGTAAAATGTTATTCTTTGATGCAGTTACGTTATATTTAGAATACAATTAAAAACCCATTTTACATTGTGACGATGAGCCTATCATGATCTAGAGACAAATTAGAGAAGGTTCCATGGTTCTTATCTTATCTACGGAGGAAGGCCTACAATAGCTTAATCAGAACTTTATTCCATGACTTGAAAATACAAAATTTGAGTATACTTCCGAATATACGGTGTCTTCAACCTATGCCAACATTTTGAAATATCATATTCAAGGTATGCCGACAAACATTTTAGTACAGGTGTTTATATAACAATTAATGATAGTTACCGGTAAGTAAATTTGGAAATGCAGGTCTCAAAAGTGAAATTTGTAAAGAAATTGTTTTTTTTTAAACTAAAATATAAGAATAAGTCTGTTAACATTTAACAAAAAAGTTTGTATATTTATATAAAAAAATCTGAATTTATAAGATACGAATAATTCTTTTAAAAAAATAAGTGACTGTTAACTGGAACAAATATAAAGATATTAAGCTTTGTAAAA
>MJUT01030116.1:72958-83158 GCA_002080005.1 Gigantidas platifrons | reverse complement strand
GTGTGCGCAAACGTACTAAATTGTGCAGGTATATTGGAAAGGTAATGTGCGCAAACGTAACACTAAAATACAGGTGAAATGTGCACAATTGTGCAATCTCCTGTCTGGAATGTGCGGAAGCGTATTGTCACCATATATTACGTATTTAGTTTATTACACAAATTTTCATTGGTTGTTCAACCATGAATGTCAGCATATATTCCGCAAACAAACGGGGTATGTATTTCAGCCTTCCAAAAAACAATAGAATAACAACATGGCCGACAAAAATATTCACGCTTCACTGAGTCAATAGCATAATATTGAATAACAAATGTATATTTACCCAATTAAATGTTGTTTTTACACTCAAAACGGCTGCATGGACAAAAATATATTACTACAATTAATTCCGTCACAAAACACCAGATCGATTCAGCAAACTCCTAATCCTGACCTATGTTCCCCGGCTGTACCATAACAAACTTGAACATCATGTGCAATAAACAAGCTAGCCTAAGGTGTGTTAAACATTCCGCCTTGAACACTTTCGAAGTAACGGAACAACACCAACTTTTTGTTAGACGTTGTTAACATTTAAATTATTGCAACCCCGTTTCCTTCATGAGACACCTCATACATGAAATATAACGTGATGCATATTTTGACGTCATCGTAGAAAGAACGTCATAGGTACGGAAAGGTACATTTAGAAATAAAAATTAAAATAAAAGAGGCAAAATATTTAGTATTTTTTAATATTTTTACATATGAATTAGGACTATGCAATTGGTAAAATAAAACAAAAAGGAAAAAAAAACCAAACAAGCAAAACAGCAAAAAAAAAAAAAACATTTAAAAAAAATCAATGCCATGGATAACTTTTTTTTATACGACAGTTGGGTTCAGTATTTAACAAAATGGTTAAATCCGTAATATATTTGTTATTCAGCTATCAGACAGGGTATATAATGTAACATTCCCGGCTTCGGATATATATTCCCTTCGGCTGCGCCTCAGGTAATGTATATCAGAAGTTGGGAATGTCATATTATATACCCTGTCTGATAGCTGAATAACATATGATATACTGGTGGTAGAATGGAAGGACACCATGATCTTAAGTTGCATCAATGAATACTTACTTTATAGCATTACATGTACTTCAGTCTGAACAACGTCTACTATATAACTCCCTACGATAAACGTCTTAACTACTTGAAAATTTCCTAAGAATTTAAATTCATTTCTCGTAACTAAGATAATTTAACTTTTTTGTTAATATAGACCGTTTTATCCATTTAAAAATCTGATGCAATAATAAAGACCAATGATATCATCTTATAATTATTTTTTTGTGTTACTTATTAAAAATATAATATTGAATGAATTCATGTTGATTTGAATTTGAAGACGGAAGTTTAAAGGTAACAGTTTATTGAACATGCATCAAAAATCATACCATTCAATATATTACCAAAGTGTTTTTAAATGCCTTATCTCCAAGATTTGGGTATGGTCATTGGTTAGTTTGTGTGACCAATATACTTTAGTTTAAATCTGTTAGCACAAAGGATACATATACACATAAATATTAATTATTAGTATTTTTTTTCGCAAGACAAGGATTATCAGGCCCATATCAGATGAGCTGCGTAATATTTTGGCATATTACCCGGAAAAGACCACATTATTATATAAATATTCATGCAATGACCCTGTATTATCAAATGTCAATATAATGAAAGTGTCGGTTTTCAGTCATATTTGTGTATTGCATATCTTATGACTTTGAGAACAATAGACGAAATTTGTTGTCAATTTAAATGCACATGTTAAACAAAAGCCTAGATTGATTCAATTGCATCGTTCTCTCAATGTAGTTATTTTATAAGTGAGAAAATTTGATTGGATGATAGATGTTTAAGACCAAATTTAGCAGCATTTTAGGTTCATCATAGCGTTTTTTCCTTCTTTCTTTCATTGTTTTAGACTTAATTGGGAACTGTATAACAAAGGTAACGCAAGATTTGCCTCCTCTCCACCTTTAAAAGAACTGCTCATTTGTTGGATACATCTGAAAAACAAATTGATGAACCAATGATATTTGAAATGACTAGGTTGTGTAACTGTTAACGTGTGCTTACCTCCAGGTCAAACAAAGGACTATAATATTGATGCTCCTCTACTAAGCATGCACCATTTACAAATGCGACAAAAGTCTGGTTATGTCGAAATCCAAGTGGAACCATATGCATACACGCGAATTCCTTTTTCAGTGGGTAACTGCTATGGACAATCCAGTTCAGGGTAATGATCTAATACAAGGCATCATTGCATAAGAAAATAACTTGTTCTCTAATAAATCTGATAAAATGTTCACTTAGCATTATACAACAATCATTCACCCGCTGGTTTTAAGGCAACGCGAGTAATGAGTTTATTCATGATTTGCATAATTGAATACGATTTGCGAAATTAAGTTATTGTAAAATGTTATTCTTTGATGCAGTTACGTTATATTTAGAATACAATTAAAAACCCATTTTACATTGTGACGATGAGCCTATCATGAGTTAGAGACAAATTAGAGAAGGTTCCATGGTTCTTATCTTATCTACGGAGGAAGGCCTACAATAGGTTAATCAGAACTTTATTCCATGACTTGAAAAATACAAAATTTGAGTGTACTGCCGAATATACGGTGTCTTCAACCTATGCCAACATTTTGAAATATCATATTCAAGGTATGCCAACAAACATTTTAGTACAGGTGTTTAGATAACAATTAATGATAGTTACAGGTAAGTAAATTTTGAAATGCAGGTCTCAAAAGTAAAATTTGTAAAGAAATTGGGTTTTTTTAATCTAAAATATAATAATAAGTCTGTTAACATTTAACAAAAAAGTTTGTATATTTATATAAAAATATCTGAATTTATAAGATACGAATAATTCTTTTAAAAAAATAAGTGACTGTTAACTGGAACAAATATAAAGATATTAAGCTTTGTAAAAATTTATATTTAAAATAATAATTATGTTAAATTAACCCAAAAAGTTTTGTAAGATTTATATATAAAATAGTAAGTCTGTTTAAAATTAAACACAAATCTGTAAATAAAAAGACGAAAGTCTAAAATTTTAGAATAATTTAAATAAACAATCTTTTAAAAGTCTTAACTTAAAATATTATATGATACTTATGCAACTAAATATTTAAAAAAAAATCTAAATTTTAGAATAATCAGAGAGTATTTTTTTAATTGCTCACTCCAAGCTTATTAATCATAAGATCAGTCATTTTCACATTGATGTGATTTTGGATAATATTTGATTATAGTAATTAATGAAAAATGATCACTACTTTAAGGAGTTGACCAAGCTAACAAAGGGTATATATGGGAACCCAGTAAGAGTCCAGTGACTCCAGTCATTATCTAAGTTACACTAATG
Organism: Gigantidas platifrons; assembly: GCA_002080005.1. Classification (NCBI taxonomy): domain Eukaryota; kingdom Metazoa; phylum Mollusca; class Bivalvia; order Mytilida; family Modiolidae; genus Gigantidas; species Gigantidas platifrons. The sequence continues at coordinate 79,723 of MJUT01030116.1, read as the reverse complement.
TCCTGATTTATTTTCATAAAGTTTGATATTAAAATATATGTGCTTATAATGTCCTGGTCTATATTCAAAAAGTTTGATAATAAAATATATGTGCTATTATGTCCTGATTTATTTTTATAAAGATTGGTATTCATATATAGGTGCTGATATACTGATTAATTTTGTTATTCACTCAATACTCACACAAAAACAAGACAACTTCTACATTTTATAAAAGTTAATTGTGGAGGTGGAGTACATTGATATCTCTCCCGATTTTACACTAATTAAACATGACCAGTCATGTTTACATAACAATTAACCTATTCAACCTATGCCAACATTTTTTCTTACCTTTTTATATCTATTTTTTCAAAATGTTGGCATAAGTTGAATGAAACGAATATACGAATGAATTGAAATAAACAATAATATAAACAAGTACTACGTTTGCACGCATTTAGAAATTAATATTTGCGCACATTCTTAGTTTAATCTGAACTTATTTCATTTGTGAAAGTACCCCTTCCGTTAGTCAGATATACAAAATGTATATGTTGCCCCCTGCTCACCACGGGGTGGTGGAAGTTGGATTTTCGAGCAGGATATATTTAAAAAAAACATATATATTATTGATTTTTATTGAAAATTCATGCATAAAATATGATTATTTTCAAGTTAAAAACTAAGACAGTTTGTACTATTTACATGGATACTTATAGGCTTTTGTAAGCCATCTTACGGATGTATTCTTTCCTGTTTATAGTTCCGCTGGTGAAATCATCCTGGTAAGCTTTCATTTTCATGACTTTAACCCTTTTCTTGTCTCTCTAGTGTCAATTCCGTGAGGGAGGCACGAACTTTCAGATAATTGTTTGTCTGGATAGATTTGAGTTTTTCAACAAAATCAAATATGGTCGAATGACAGTGATAGAACATAGTTCCCAATTGTCTGTGGTAATTTTCACAACCATTCGTCGTTCTCTTGGTGTCTAGATTTGGATCGGCTCAAATTGAAGAATATAATTTTAGGTGTGCGCAAACGTACTAAGTTGTGCAGGTATATTGGAAAGGTAATGTGCGCAAACGTAACACTAACATACAGGTGAAATGTGCGCAATCGTGCAATCTCCTGTCTGGAATGTGCGCAAGCGCATTGTTGCCATATATTACGTATTTAGTTTGTTACACAAATTTCCATTGGTTGTTCAACCATGAATGTCAGCATATATTCCGAAAACAAACGGGGTATGTATTTCAGCCTTCCAAAAAACAATAGAATAACAACATGGCCGACAAAAATATTCACGCTTCACTGAATCAATAGCATAATATTGAATAACAAATGTATATTTACCCAATTAAATGTTGTTTTTACACTCAAAACGGCTGTATGGACAAAAATATATTACTACAATTAATTCCGTCACAAAACACCAGATCGATTCAGCAAACTCCTAATCCTGACCTATGTTCCCCGGCTGTACCATAACAAACTTGAACATCATGTGCAATAAACAAGCTAGCCTAAGGTGTGTTAAACATTCCGCCTTGAACACTTTCGAAGTAACGGAACAACACCAACTTTTTGTTAGACGTTGTAAACATTTTAATTATTGCAAACCCGTTTCCTTCATGAGACACCTCATAGATGAAATATAACGTGACGCATATTTTGATGTCATCGTAGAAAGAACGTCATAGGTACGGAAAGGGACATTTAGAAATGCAAATGAAAATAAAAGACGCAAAATATTTAGTATTTTTTAATATTTTTACATATGAATTAGGACTATGCAATTGGTAAAATAAAACAAAAAGGAAAATAAAAACAAACAAGCAAAACAGCAAAAAAAAAAACAATTAAAAAAAATCAATGCCATGGATGACTTTTTTTATACGACAGTTGGGTTCAGTAATTAACAAAATGGTTAAATCCGTAATATATTTGTTATTCAGCTATCAGACAGGGTATATATAATGTAATATTCCCGGCTTAGGATATATATTCCCTTCGACTGCGCCTCAGGTAATGTATATCAGAAGTTGGGAATGTCACATTATATACCCTGTCTGATAGCTGAATAACATATGATATACTGGTGGTAGAATGGAAGGACACCATGATCTTAAGTTGCATCAATGAATACTTACTTTATAGCATTACATGTACTTCAGTCTGAACAACGTCTACTATATAACTCCCTACGATAAACGTCTTAACTACTTGAAAATTTCTTAAGAATTTAAATTCATTTCTCGTAACTAAGATAATTTAACTTCTTTGTTAATATAGACCGTTTTATCCATTTAAAAATCTGATGCAATAATAAAGACCAATGATATCATCTGATAATTATTTTTTTGTGTTACTTATTAAAAATATAACATTGAATGAATTCATGTTGATTTGAATTTGAAGACGGAAGTTTAAAGATAACAGTTTATTGAACATGCATGAAAAATCATACCATTCAATATATTACCAAAGTGTTTTTAAATGCCTTATCTCCAAGATTTGGGTATGGTCATTGGTTAGTTTGTGTGACCAATAAACTTTAGTTTAAATCTGCCAGCACAAAGGATACACATACACATATATATTAATTATTAGTATTTTTTTTCGCATGACAAGGATTATCAGGTCCATATCAGATGAGCTGCGGAATATTTTGGCATATTACCCGGAAAAGACCACATTATTATATAAATATTCATGCAATGACCCTGTATTATCAAATGTCAATATAATGAAGGTGTCGGTCTTCAGTCATATTTGTGTATTGCATATCTTATGACTTTGAGAAGAATAGACGAAATTAGTTGTCAATTTAAATGTACTTGTTAAACAAAAGCCTAGATTGATTCAATTGCATCGTCCTCTCAATGTAGTTATTTTTTAAGTGAGAAAATGTGATTGGATGATAGATGTTTAACGCCAAATTTAGCAGCATTTTAGGTTCATCATAGCGTTTTTTTCTTCTTTCTTTCATTGGATTAGACTTAATTGGGAACTATATAACAAAGGTAACGCAAGATTTGCCTCCTCCAAACCTTTAAAAGAACTGCTCATTTGTTGGATACATCTGAAAAACAAATTGATGAACCAATGATATTTGAATTGACTAGGTTGTGTAACTGTTAACGTGTGCTTACCTCCAGTTCAAACAAAGGACTATAAAATTGATGCTCCTCTACTAAGCATGCACCATTTACAAATGCGACAAAAGTCTGGTTCTCTCGAAATCCAAGTGGAGCCATATGGATACACGCGAATTCCTTTTTCAGTGGGTAACTGCTATGGACAATCCAGTTCAGGGTAATGATCTAATACAAGGCATCATTGCATAAGAAAATAACTTGTTCTCTAATAAATCTGATAAAATGTTCACTTAGCATTAAACAACAATCATTCACCCGCTGGTTTTAAGGCAACGCGAGTAATGAGTTTATTCATGATTTGCATAATTGAACACGATTTGCGAAATTAAGTTATTGTAAAATGTTATTTTTTGATGCAGTTACTTTATATTTAGAATACAATTAAAAACCCATTTTACATTGTGACGATGAGTCTATAATGATCTAGAGACAAATTAGAGAAGGTTCCATGGTTCTTATCTTATCTACGGAGGAAGGCCTACAATAGCTAAATCAGAACTTTATTCCATGACTTGAAAAATACAAAATTTGAGTATACTTCCGAATATACGGTGTCTTCAACCTATGCTAGCATTTTGAAATATCATATTCAAGGTATGCCAACAAACATTTTAGTACAGGTGTTTAGATAACAATTAATGATAGTTACAGGTCAGTAAATTTGGAAATGCAGGTATCAAAAGTGAAATTTGTAAAGAAATTGGTTTTTTTTAAACTAAAATATAAAAATAAGTCTGTTAACATTTAACAAAAAAGTTTGTATATTTATATAAAAAAAATCTAAATTTATAAGATACGAATAATTCTTTAAAAAAAATAAGTGACTGTTAACTGGAACAAATATAAAGATATTAAGCTTTGTAAAAAATTATATTTAAAATAATAATTATGTTAAATTAACCTAAAAAGTTTTGTAAGATTTATATATCAAATAATAAGTCTGTTTAAAATTAAACACAAATCTGTAAATAAAAAGACGAAAGTCTAAAATTTTAGAATAATTTAAATAAACAATCATTTAAAAGTCTTAACTTAAAATATTATATGATACTTATGCAACTAAATATTAAAAAAAAATATATAAATTTTAGAATAATCAGAGTATTTTTTTAATTGCTCACTCCAAGCTTATTAGTCATAAGATCAGTCATTTTCATATTGATGTGATTTTGGATAATATTTGATTATAGTAATTAATGAAAAATGATCACTACTTTAAGGAGTTGACCAAGCTAACAAAGGGTATATACGGGAACCCAGTAAGAGTCCAGTGACTCCAGTCATTATCTAAGTTACACTAATGTCCTGGTTTACATTCAAAAAGTTTGATAATAAAATATATGTGCTATTATGTCCTGATTTATTTGCATAAAGATTAGTATTCATGTATAGGTGCTGATATACTGATTAATTTTGTTATTCACTCAATACTCACACAAACACAAGACAACTTCTACATTTTATAAAAGGTAATTGTGGACGTGGAGTACATTGATATCTCTCCCGATTTTACACTTATTAAACATGACCAGTCATGTTTACATAACAATTAACCTATTCAACCTATGCCAATATTTTTTCCTACCTTTTTATACCTATTTTTTCAAAATGTTGGCATAAGTTGAATGAAGCGAATATACGAATGAAATGAAATAAACAATAATATAAAAAAGTACTACGTTTGCACGCAATTAGAAATTAATATTTGTGCACATTCTTAGTTTAATCTGAACTTATTTCATTTGTGAAAGTACCTCTTCCGTTAGTCAGATATACAAAATATATATGTTGCCCCCTGCTCTCCACTGGGTGGTGGAAGTTGGATTTTCGAGCAGGATATATTTAAAAAAAAACATATATATTATTGATTTTTATTGAACATTCATGCATGAAATATGACTATTTTCAAGTTAAAAACTAAGACAGTTTGTACTATTTACATGGATACTGGTCGGCTTTTGTAAGCCATCTTACGGATGTATTCTTTCCTGTTCATAGTTCCGCTGGTGAAATCATCCTGGTAAGCTTTCATTTTCATGACTTTAACCTTTTTCTTGTCTCTCTAGTGTCAATTCCGTGAGAGAAGCACGAACTTTCAGATAATTGTTTGTCTGGATAGATTTGAGTTTTTCAACAAAATCAAATATGTTCGAATGACTGTGATAGAACATAGTTCCCAATTGTCTGTGGGAATTTTCACAACCATTCGTCGTTCTTTTGGTGTCTAGATTTGGATCGGCTCAAATTGAAGAATATAATTTTAAGTGTGCGCAAACGTACTAAATTGTGCAGGTATATTGGAAAGGTAATGTGCGCAAACGTAACACTAAAATACAGGTGAAATGTGCGCAATCGTGCAATCTCCTGTCTGGAATGTGCGCAAGCGTATTGTCACCATATATTACGTATTTAGTTTGTTACACACATTTTCATTGGTTGTTCAACCATGAATGTCAGCATATATTCCGAAAACAAACGGGGTATGTATTTCAGCCTTACAAAAAACAATAGAATAACAACATGGCCGACAAAAATATTCACGCTTCACTGAATCAATAGCATAATATTGAATAACACATGTATATTTACCCAATTAAATGTTGTTTTTACACTCAAAACGGCTGTATGGACAAAAATATATTACTACAATTAATTCCGTCACAAAACACCAGATTCATTCAGCAAACTCCTAATCCTGACCTATGTTCCCCGGCTGTACCATAACAAACTTGAACATCATGTGCAATAAACAAACTAGCTTAAGGTGTGTTAAACATTCCGCCTTGAACACTTTCGAAGTAACGGAACAACACCAACTTTTTGTTAGACGTTGTTAACATTTAAATTATTGCAAACCCGTTTCCTTCATGAGACACCTAATACATGAAATATAACGTGACGCATATTTTGACGTCATCGTAGAAAGAACGTCATAGGTACGGAAAGGGACATTTAGAAATAAAAATGAAAATAAAAGAGGCAAAATATTTAGTATTTTTTAATATTTTTACATATGAATTAGGACTATGCAATTGGTAAAATAAAACAAAAAGGAAAATAAAAACAAACAAGCAAAAANAAAAAAAAAAAAAAAAAAAAAAAAAAAAAAAATCAATGCCATGGATGACTTTTTTTATACGACAGTTGGGTTCAGTATTTAACAAAATGGTTAAATCCGTAATATATTTGTTATTCAGCTGTCAGACAGGGTATATAATGTAATATTCCCGTCTTCGGATATATATTCCCTTCGGCTGCGCCTCAGGTAATGTATATCAGAAGCCGGGAATGTCACATTATATACCCTGTCTGATAGCTGAATAACATATAATATACTGGTGGTAGAATGGAAGGACACCATGATCTTAAGTTGCATCAATGAATACTTACTTTATAGCATTACATGTACTTCAGTCTGAACAACGTCTACTATATAACTCCCTTCGATAAACGTCTTAACTACTTGAAAATTTCCTAAGAATTTAAATTCATTTCTCGTAACTAAGATAATTTAACTTCTTTGTTAATATAGACCGTTTTATCCATTTAAAAATCTGATGCAATAATACAGACCAATGATATCATCTGATAATTATTTTTTTGTGTTACTTATTAAAAATATAA
>MJUT01030116.1:53102-69710 GCA_002080005.1 Gigantidas platifrons | reverse complement strand
CAAAACGGCTGCATGGACAAAAATATATTACTACAATTAATTCCGTCACAAAACACCAGATCGATTCAGCAAACTCCTAATTCTGACCTATGTTCCCCGGCTGTACCATAACAAACTTGAACATCATATGCAATAAACAAACTAGCCTAAGGTGTGTTAAACATTCCGCCTTGAACACTTTCGATGTAACGGAACAACACCAACTTTTTGTTAGACGTTGTTAACATTTAAATTATTGCAAACCCGTTTCCTTCATGAGACACCTCATACATGAAATATAACGTGACGCATATTTTGACGTCATCGTAGAAAGAACGTCATAGGTACGGAAAGGGACATTTAGAAATAAAAATGAAAATAAAAGACGCAAAATATTTAGTATTTTTTTAATATTTTTACATATGAATTAGGACTATGCAATTGGTAAAATAAAACAAAAAGGAAAATAAAAACAAACAAGCAAAACAGCAAAAAAAAAAACAATTAAAAAAAATCAATGCCATGGATGACTTTTTTTTATACGACAGTTGGGTTCAGTATTTAACAAATGGTTAAATCCGTAATATATTTGTTATTCAGCTATCAGACAGGGTATATAATGTAACATTCCCGGCTTCGGATATATATTCCCTTCGGCTGCGCCTCAGGGAATGTATATCAGAAGCCCGGAGTGTCACATTATATACCCTGTTTGATAGATGAATAACATATAATATACTGGTGGTAGAATGGAAGTTGCATCAATGAATACTTACTTTATAGCATTACATGTACTTCAGTCTGAACAACGTCTACTATATAACTCCCTACGATAAACGTCTTAACTACTTGAAAATTTCCTAAGAATTTAAATTCATTTCTCGTAACTAAGATAATTTAACTTCTTTGTTAATATAGACCGTTTTATCCATTTAAAAATCTGATGCAATAATAAAGACCAATGATATCATCTTATAATTATTTTTTTTGTGTTACGTATTAAAAATATAATATTGAATGAATTCATGTTGATTTGAATTTGAAGACGGAAGTTTAAAGGTAACAGTTTATTGAACATGCATCAAAAATCATACCATTCAATATATTACCAAAGTGTTTTTAAATGCCTTATCTCCAAGATTTGGGTATGGTCATTGGTTAGTTTGTGTGACCAATAAACTTTAGTTTAAATCTGCCAGCACAAAGGATACATATACACATATATATTAATTATTAGTATTTTTTTTTCGCAAGACAAGGATTATCAGGTCCATATCAGATGAGCTGCGTAATATTTTGGCATATTACACGGAAAAGACCACATTATTATATAAATATTCATGCAATGACCCTGTATTATCAAATGTCAATATAATGAAGGTGTCGGTCTTCAGTCATATTTGTGTATTGCATATCTTATGACTTTTAGAACAATAGACGAAATTAGTTATCAATTTAAATGCACTTGTTAAGCAAAAGCCTAGATTGATTCAATTGCATCGTTCTCCCAATGAAGTTATTTTTTAAGTGAGAAAATTTGATTGGATGATAGATGTTTAACGCCAAACTTAGCAGCATTTCAGGTTCATCATAGCGTTTTTTTCTTCTTTCTTTCATTGTTTTAGACTTAATTGGGAACTGTATAACAAAGGTAACGCAAGATTTGCCTCCTCCCCACCTTTAAAAGAACTGCTCATTTGTTGGATACATCTGAAAAACAAATTCATGAACCAATGATATTTGAATTGACTAGGCTGTGTAACTGTTAACGTGTGCTTACCTCCAGGTCAAACAAATGACTATAAAATTGATGCTCCTCTACTAAGCATGCACCATTTACAAATGCGACAAAAGTCTGGTTATCTCGAAATCCAAGTGAAGTCATATGCATACACGCGAATTCCTTTTTCAGTGGGTAACTGCTATGGACAATCCAGTTCAGGGTAATGATCTAATACAAGGCATCATTGCATAAGAAAATAACTTGTTCTCTAATAAATCTGATAAAATGTTCACTTAGCATTAAACAACAATCATTCAACCGCTGGTTTTAAGGCAACGCGAGTAATGAGTTTATTCATGATTTGCATAATTGAACACGATTTGCGAAATTAAGTTATTGTAAAATGTTATTCTTTGATGCAGTTACGTTATATTTAGAATACAATTAAAAACCCATTTTTACATTGTGACGATGAGCCTATCATGATCTAGAGACAAATTAGAGAAGGTTCCATGGTTCTTATCTTATCTACGGAGGAAGGCCTACAATAGCTTAATCAGAACTTTATTTCATGATTTGAAAAATACAAAATTTGAGTATACTTCCGAATATACGGTGTCTTCAACCTATGCTAACATTTTGAAATAGCATATTCAAGGTATGCCAACAAACATTTTAGTACAGGTGTTTAGATAACAATTAATGATAGTTATAGGTAAGTAAATTTGGAAATTCAGGTCTCAAAAGTGAAATTTGTAAAGAAATTGGATTTTTTTAATCTAAAAATATAAGTCTGTTAATATTTAACAAAAAAGTTTGTATATTTATATAAAAAAATCTGAATTTATAATATACGAATAATTCTTTAAAAAAAATAAGTGACTGTTAACTGGAACAAATATAAAGATATTAAGCTTTGTAAAAATTTATATTCAAAATAATAATTATGTTAAATTAACCCAAAAAGTTTTGTAAAATTTATATATAAAATAGTAAGTCTGTTTAAAATTAAACACAAATCTGTAAATACAAAGACGAAAGTCTAAAATTTTAGAATAATTTAAATAAACAATCTTTTAAAAGTCTTAACTTAAAATATTATATGATACTTATGCAACTAAATATTTTTTTTAATCTCAATTTTAGAATAATCAGAGAGTATTTTTTTAATTGCTCACTCCAAACTTATTAATCATAAGATCAGTCATTTTCACATTGATGTGATTTTGGATAATATTTGATTATAGTAATTATTAAAAAATGATCACTACTTTAAGGAGTTGACCAAGCAAACAAAGGGTATATATGGGAACACAGTAAGAGTCCAGTGACTCCAGTCATTATCTAAGTTACACTAATGTCCTGATTTATTTTCATAAAGTTTGATATTAAAATATATGTGCTTATAATGTCCTGGTCTATATTCAAAAAGTTTGATAATAAAATATATGTGCTATTATGTCATGATTTATTTTCATAAAGATTGGTATTCATATATAGGTGCTGATATACGGATTAATTTTGTTATTCACTCAATACTCACACAAACACAAGACAACTTCTACATATTATAAAAGGTAATTGTGGACGTGGAGTACATTGATATATCTCCCGATTTTACACTAATTAAACATGACCAGTCATGTTTACATAACAATTAACCTATTCAACCTATGCCAACATTTTTTCTTGACTTTTTATACCTATTTTTTCAAAATGTTGGCATAAGTTGAATGAAGCGAATATACGAATGAAATGAAATAAACAATAATATAAAAAAGTACTACGTTTGCACGCATTTAGAAATTAATATTTGTGCACATTCTTAGTTTAATCTGAACTTATTTCATTTGTGAAAGTACCTCTTCCGTTAGTCAGATATACAAAATATATATGTTGCCCCCTGCTCACCACGGGGTGGTGGAAGTTGGATTTTCGAGCAGGATATATTTAAAAAAACATATATATTATTGATTTTTATTGAACATTCATGCATAAAATATGACTATTTGCAAGTTAAAAACTAAGACAGTTTGTACTATTTACATGGATACTGGTCGGCTTTTGTAAGCCATCTTACGGATGTATTCTTTCCTGTTCATAGTTCCGCTGGTGAAATCATCCTGGTAAGCTTTCATTTTCATGACTTTAACCTTTTTCTTGTCTCTCTAGTGTCAATTCCGTGAGAGAAGCACGAACTTTCAGATAATTGTTTGTCTGGATAGATTTGAATTTTTCAACAAAATCAAATATGTTCGAATGACTGTGATAGAATATAGTTCCCAATTGTCTGTGGTAATTTTCACAACCATTCGTCGTTCTTTTGGTGTCTAGATTTGGATCGGCTCAAATTGAAGAATATAATTTTAAGTGTGCGCAAACGTACTAAATTGTGCAGGTATATTGGAAAGGTAATGTGCGCAAACGTAACACTAAAATACAGGTGAAATGTGCGCAATCGTGCAATCTCCTGTCTGGAATGTGCGCAAGCGTATTGTCACCATATATTACGTATTTAGTTTGTTACACACATTTTCATTGGTTGTTCAACCATGAATGTCAGCATATATTCCGAAAACAAACGGGGTATGTATTTCAGCCTTCCAAAAAACAATAGAATAACAACATGGCCGACAAAAATATTCACGCTTCACTGAATCAATAGCATAATATTGAATAACAAATGTATATTTACCCAATTAAATGTTGTTTTTACACTCAAAACGGCTGCATGGACAAAATATATTACTACAATTAATTCCGTTACAAAACACCAGATCGATTCAGCAAACTCTTAATCCTGACCTATGTTCCCCGGCTGTATCATAACAAACTTGAACATCATGTGCAATAAACAAGCTAGCCTAAGGTGTGTTAAACATTCCGCCTTGAACACTTTCGAAGTAACGGAACAACACCAACTTTTTGTTAGACGTTGTTAACATTTAAATTATTGCAAACCCGTTTCCTTCATGAGACACCTCATACATGAAATGTAACGTGACGCACATTTTGGCGTCATCGTAGAAAGAACGTCATAGGTACGGAAAGGGACATTTAGAAATAAAAATGAAAATAAAAGACGCAAAATATTTAGTATTTTTTAATATTTTTACATATGAATTAGGACTATGCAATTGGTAAAATAAAACAAAAAGGAAAATAAAAACAAACAAGCAAAAGAGCAAAAAAAATCAATAAAAAAAAATCAATGCCAGGGATGACTTTTTTTATACGACAGTTGGGTTCAGTATTTAACAAAATGGTTAAATCCGTAATATATTTGTTATTCAGCTATCAGACAGGGTATATAATGTGACATTCCCGGCTTAGGATATATATTTCCTTCGGCTGCGCCTCAGGGAATGTATATCAGAAGCCTGGAATGTCACATTATATGCCCTGTCTGATAGCTGAATAACATATAATATACTGGTGGTAGAATGGAAGGACACCATGCTCTTAAGTTATATCAATGAATACTTACTTTATAGCTTTACATGTACTTCAGTCTGAACAACGTTTACTATATAACTCCCTACGATAAACGTCTTAACTACTTGAAAATTTCCTAAGAATTTAAATTAATTTCTCGTAACTAAGATAATTTAAGTTCTTTGTTAATATAGACCGTTTTATCCATTTGAAAATCTGATGCAATAATAAAGACCAATGATATCATCTTATAATTATTTTTAAGTGTTACTTATTAAAAATATAATATTGAATGAATTCATGTTGATTTGAATTTGAAGACGAAAGTTTAAAGATAACAGTTTATTGAACATGCATAAAAAATCATACCATTCAATATATTACCAAAGTGTTTTTAAATGCATTATCTCCAAGATTTGGGTATGGTCATTGGTTTGTTTGTGTGACCAATATACTTTAGTTTAAATCTGCCAGCATAAAGGATACATATACACATACATATTAATTATTAGTATTTTTTTTTCGCAAGACAAGGATTATCAGGTCCATATCAGATGAGTTCGAAGAGCGAATCTGATATGGACCTGATAATTCTTGTCGAGCGAAAAAAAAAATGCTAATAATTTTTTTATCGGTAATTTCACAATTTTAACACAGCTTTGTGATTTTTGTGTTGTGTATTGACATTTTTTTTGAATGAAACGTCACGTTTTGAATGAAACGTCACGTTTTGAATGAAACGTCACGTTTGAATGACGTCACGTCTGACCGTGCATGACAAGTGACCAACATCTGATAATTTCTTGTATCACGAGTCGGTGGTCAACTGAATGTTGTTACTAAATTTATCGGGTAGTAAAAATCAAAGGAAACTGTAACAAATTACCGATAATTTGTATTATTATATAGTAATAAATATTTTCCTATTAATTTCAATGGGAAAGAACCGTGTAATATATCCTTTTATCGGTAATTTGTGTAGTTTTCCTTTGAAGAGTGTCGATTGATAAAGCTTATCTCAACGTACTGGTTGTGATATCAAACTTATTAAGTCAGTCTATATTAAGCATGCGTCAACTACCGCGCATGAATATACTTGTTTAAAAAAAAAGATTGGTTGCGTCATCAAAATCAATAATATGGAAAAAGGTCAATGTCATTTTCGTTACTATCGTAAACAAAGGGTTAGCGTACGAGAAGAAATTATTCAAAGCATGTAAAAATACGAAAATGATAGAAAACCAAGAAATAACTACTTTGTAAAGACTGAACATCCTTAGGCTTATACATGTATATACACTGCAATATCTAATGATGACTTAAAATTGAAATCAATTCAATTACCGAAAAGAGCTAAAAATTCAATACAACATAGCACTGATCAGTAACAGGGAAGACTCAACTGACTTTTTGTCGGTGTCTATAATTAACTTTCTAAAATTAATAGCATAAAATCTTAAATGCCTTCCGAGTGGGATTATTATGGACGTTATTATGGATTTGACCTACATTCAGAATATTTCAGTGAAGCGTATTCGATACGTTTTAGCACAAGTTTTTATGACAAAAATTACTTACCGGTATCATATTCGAAGATTATAATTTCCAAAACACACTTAAATCCAACAAAACCATCCTAATGTACAACACACGTCAAATAGTAAAAACACATCTTGCCGCCACGTTAACTAGTTTTTGATTGAACCTCGCGCGCCAGAACTGAATCACATTTACAAAACCAGATCGATCCGCAAAAAAGTAATCCCATCAAAATATCGTTTTAAAGAATTAATTTTTTTTTTTTTTTAAAGTTAATTATAAATTACCGATAAATAGAATATTAGGCATTTTGTTTTTGAGACTGACTTTATCACGGGGTATATCAGGCTCGCCATTCCGGCTCACCTGATATAACCCGTGATAAAGTCAGTCCCAAAAACAAAATGCCTAATATTCTGTATGCATTTGATATATGTATATTGCACTAAAAAATATCTAAAAAATTTCACAAAATTAAAAAAATTTCAAAAATAATTTCAAAATTATAATATATTAAAATATATATATATATTCAAAATGTTTTAAAAAAATCAATATTTTCACAGAATTTCAAAACTTTTATAAGATTTCAAAATTTTCAAAAAATTTCCCAAATTTCTAAATTTTTAAAAATTTTAAAAATTAAAAAAAATTCAAAATTTTGATAAAATTTCAAAACTTGTGACTAAAAATATTTATTACTATATAATAAAAAGTGTTATTGCATGAATATTGGTGAATGTTGTCCCTCGCAGTATATCATATTGCTCGAGCTGCTCGGGACAATATTTACCAATTATGGACATGTTACGAGGTCAATATGTTATATATGGACCTGTTAGGATTATATTGACCGAAGACGAAGTTTGATGTTAATATAATCCTAACAGGTCCATATATAACATATTGACAGAGTAAACAGTCCTTAATTTTTATATTACATATGTAATGTATTACTCGTGTCATTGAAAACAAATTATTAACACATCATTATTTTATTGTTTAAGAACACAATAAAACTATAAAATTGTTCACTACAGGTGGAGTGTAAACGCGGTCCGGAACGGACAATATCCGGATCTAAATTTAGTAACATAGCCGCTATGTTGACGGTCAATATAAATAAAAATAGAAACATAGCGTCAATATTTTTTAAAAATAGAAACAAGACGTCTGGTTTCTTCACAGTGAAAAAAATACATTAAATATTCTCTATATCACGTGACTGTAAAGTCAATGAAATTGTACGAAAACCACACATATGCAACTATTACGGTCATAATTAGGTTCGATAACTCTGTAATTACTTCTCGAATGGTATCTATATTTTCTCAGGAACTATGCAACATACCAGTCATAATCAGGCTCGATTACTAGAATCTGTAATTTAAATCAATTATGATCTAGCTTTCGATAACCCGTTGATATCAGAAACATATAAAATAATATGTCTCTGTTCATATATTGTACTGATATAACATGTAAAATGCATTTTTTTCAGGTAAACATTGAATTCATTAATTTATCTGAAAACAAATATTCAGATGAATTATTGAAAGTAACTTTTACATTAAAATGTGAAATATGTTATTAAAATTCTTCCATTAAAAAAATCGGTTCTAAACATTAAGCATTCTTGCAGCGAAAAGTGAAGATTTAGAATATTATATTCCTATGCTCGAGGTTACAAAAGATTTTGGAACACGAGATAATCGTTTATGAGTTGAAAAGGATAGCAAAAAGCGGGTTGCATAATGTTGCCTATTTATTTTGCCGTTTTCTCCCCCCCCTCTTTTTTTGTTTTGTTTTTTGTTTGTTTTTGTTTGTTTGTTTGTTAATAAAGGTTTTGTTTCTGTGACAAAAATATAGTTTTTGTTTAACAGAATAGCCAAAATCGTGTAATGCTACATTTTTGTATATATACACCTTCGTTGTCATTTTTACTGGTCGAATTATATTATTTAAAAAAAAGTGTGTGAAATTATTTACATGTACAATAATACAGGAAATAATCACACCGGGGATTCTGCCATTTTCGGACCTTGACTTCTCGAAACAATTTACATAATTGCAAGAAACAAATTTCTGTAATCCAGAAAAATTTCAAGGACAGAATCAAGCCAAGTGTTAAAAATTACAAACAAACGTTATATTATCGGCGTGTCCACAAAGTGGCTAAAGAGGGAAATGCACACTCTTGACATGAAATATTTTTAATCAGGTGGAATGTTTTCAAAGAATCATGAATAAATGAGTGGAATAGATGATATAATCTGTAAAATCGTGTACTATTAAACATGAACACTATTTCCGGTGAGGTCCGCCATGTTGGATTTTTCTTGTTCGATATTAAAAATTTTGTCATTTTCAAATCAAATTGGAAGTAATAAGAACACAAATTAAACTGTTAGGAACTCGATTTTCGGAAAGAATCATTATTCAGCTTCTACAGGATATCAGCATAATTTTTTTCATTTTAATTTTATTGATCAAATTTGACAATTTCGAACGACTGAATTTACAAATTATCGTAAATCAATAGGGATTGTACATGATTTATCGAGGTTTTTATGCACTTTTTAAATATTAATTTGAAAGTATTTTCTCGTTAAATTAAACTGATACAAATAACATTTTCTTATCGATAAACATTTCAAGATTATGTGGATATCAGCATAATTTTTAAATATTGAGCAGATTTTTTTTAATAGCGATTTAATGTTCAATCGCCGTGCATTCTTTGTTAATTTTGTACTTTGTTGCCAAAAAAATTATGAACTTCAAACGTCTAGGGACGAGACAGGATGTAAAATTAAACTGATATAAATGTAACAATTCCACATTTCCAAAAGTCAACTACCTGCAGGAAGATGCAAAACTATCAATTATTTATCAGGAATCATGGAATTTTCAATTAAAGTACCTAGGGGTCGAGGAATTTTACTTACAAATAACGGTAAAATCGAAGAAAAAATTATTGATTTTACGAAAGTCCAGGGCATCGTTTCACAAAAGGTCGTAAATCGTAATCTTGGTCGTACGACTGTCTTTACGATTTACGACCGTTTCACAAAACTTACCGACTTCCGATATACGACATCTTTTAGTCGCAAATTACGGACTGGGTCGGAGCAGTCGTAAATCGTAAATCGTTAAATACAAATGTTGAATGTACCTCATTACAATGAGGAATCATGCTTTTCCATCACTTATAGGTTAACAACTTGTAAATACCATACCCATTTTCTCTTGTGTTTATGTCGTTGCTAAAAAAAACTGTATTGGTTATAAGAATCTTTCTAAATGAACAACAAAATTTTACTTAAAAAATCTACCTCCTTTTCTCTTTATTGAAAGGAATTCTATCCAGATAAAAAAAACGGAACCGCCACGATATATAACTGAAATATTGTTTTGAACACCATCAAACAAACAAAAAAGCATAAAAACGGCGGAAATGTGCGCTTTATAAAACGTAATTATGAAATATTATACATGGAAAATCTCAGTGACATGATACTTTTTTTGCATCCATACAACTACATGCATGTTGACTGACCAAGAAAAAAATCCACATTGAATTCGTGCTACAATGTTCAATTTTCAATTTCTTGACAGTATTTGACATCAAATTTACAAAAAGTCCAAGAATTCCAAATTTAAAGCGGAAAGTCGATATATCATCAAATTTTAACAGGGTGTTCATTAGTTTAATACTGAGGAAAATACTGAGATGTGTAATAAATGTCCACGAGAAAACAATATACTGTAATGTATCGTGGTTACTCACGGGTGTGGGGAAGGGGCACAATCCAAATATAGGAGACAACAATGTATTTTTGTTATCTCAAAACTTTCCCCCCGTTCTTGCTGCATATGAATAGTACCTGTCAAGTGTATTCGTCTCAACTAGAAGTTACGTAAAACCACTAACTACATGTATTCACTAAGTATTAAAATTGGCTCTGCGTTATGACCCAATATGGTGGTTCCAATTTTTGAAACCTATTGATATAGGGACAAAAAAAATTGCCTATATGCTATAGCTTTAGCTATTTTGCTCAAGTCAACGTTTTGCCATATATTAAAAACCTGTAATCAATTTTATTCAAAGAGTCATGTAAATTATAAACTGGTGCTAAATACATGCATCCATAAAAATGTACATGTATAATTCGTATACTTAAACATTTGAAAAGTTTCATTTGAATTCGCTATAAAATGTCTTTCTTAGATAAATCATAACTAAGTCTGACCTAAGTTATGATATTATAAGGTTAAATATATGATGCCTGATGTCGGGCAAATGGCTAAAAAAAAAAAAGTGGGCGGACTAGAATTTTGTAAAAATTACCAATGACAGTCATTGAGAAATATGTGACCAGCCATGAGATTTTCAGGCTTATGGAGGTACCTGGGGCAAAATGAGGTTTTTGCATTTTCATGGAGGTTATATTGATACAAAACACCCTGCAAAGTTATTTTGATTGATTCTACAAAATAAGGGAATTATGACCATTTTTGTAATTTTTGTAATTTTCGAAATTTCGAAACTTTAATTTTCTGTTATCTATATTGATCAAATATTCATTGATTCACTGATTACGTTTTATAACCATTTTACGTAAGTTTCTACATTTTAAGCATTTTAGCTGTAATCTACAATTTTTTGTTAAAAAAATAGACATTTCCCTTGCATAGAAAATAATATATTTTGGTTGCCATGGTAACCTACAGTGAATAAAAGCAAAACATACAACTCCAATATTTTCAACATTCTGGACTCTAAGTCCTATGGTGAATTTTCACAATTAAAATTGTTTGTTTATTGAGGTTTAAAATCATGTTAACGCCTTACTAATCATCATACATTGCAATTCGGTTGTTTCGAATCATGTCAATTCCGACCACGTTCCGTCTTTTTCGTGTCTTGACGTCTGAACAAATAGGCAGGCGACTTCCGGTGTTTACGCTATTACTGTGACAACGTCAGCATATTATAGTCGTAGATGCGGTAGATTATAAGTAATTGTAATATGGAGACGCCAAGGAAACCGCTGAATAAATACTGGTGTTCGGTACCCCACTATCTGTCTTATATAAGAAATATATACATAAAGGCAGATCGTTTTACTTTCATGATGCTGACAGCCGCAAATAAAGAAAGAAAACAAATTTAATTTTAAAGAATTATTTGTCTCTGCGTTGAAGTCTTTGATACAAATAAAATAATTTAATTGATATATGTCTTTTACAGAAAATGTTATGATATTTTTAACTTGAGAATCGAACGTTAAAACGGCACATATCGATTGGAGTTTTTGTTGTGTACATTGACACCGGAAGTCGTCTGCCTATTTATTGATCAAAATCACGTGATCTGGCAGACGAAAATAACAAAATTTTGACGGAATGGAAATGATTCGAAACAACCGAATTAATTTAATATTTGGAGAAAGCCATAGTGCCTGGACGGGAGAAAACCCACAAAAACTGTATTGTTTCATAACCTGATAATGCTAAACATTTGTTTCATGGAATTTCAAAGTGATATGAACAAAATATACTTCAACAAGTGAATAGTATCAGTTTACACATATCTTATATTCAGCTTCCTTTGAATTAGACATATTATATACAATAAAAGAGCATGTACAAATGTTTAATAGCATGTCACTTAGGTATCATCAGATAAAGAATTTTTCCATTCCTGCTCTTTTCATGCCCTGTCTGCTTGCAATAACTGCATTTCCTGGTTTTGCCGAAGTGTTCAACAATAGTCATTTCTGGCTTTGGTTCAGTAGGTTCAGGACATGTAATATCTTTATTGTCATAACAAAGTGGTCATATTTCTTGATACTGATACCACTTTCTCATAGAATCTAGAACTTTCCTTGGTAACGCAGATGGCATAGACGAGTCTACAACTACTCGTTTCTTAAGCAATCTGAATTTATTTTCCATAGAGTCGTAGTAAACCTTGACAAATACAATTCCAGGTAATTCTTATCAGCATGAAAATAATGATATGTTATGAGTGCAGAAAGTGTCTTAAAATACTGCTTAAGGAATGTTTTCCAGTCTTACAGGAGATCCCCATCTTGAACAAGTTGTGGTATATTTTGATTACTCCTTGAGGAATCAGTCACATATTGCGCAATACTCTGCAAAGTTTTTGTTGAATAATGCCGCCACTTCACCTGAAAATAAATAAGTAAGCTGTAATAAAGTAGGTATTATAATAAAAAAAAACACTAAGTACAGGATTATTATCAGATATGAGCTGCACCCATTTTGAACGTATATACAGGTATGCAACATCCCATCCTTCAAATTTTCTGCCCATGCTACCGCATGTATATTTGGGTTGAAAATTCTAAGCTAATTTTGACCATCAAAGAGGAAAGTCCAAATACATATGTGTTGTAGTTGTTTCAATGAACATATGTGTGTGTTGTAGTGGATGATTTTGTACTGTCTTCGTGTCCCATATCCGTTCTTTTTCACTAATAAAGGATTGAAAATTATTCCACATTCATCAGATACTTGCATATATTAAAATACTGAATGATTGCAAATGTTGAATCATTCAAATAGCTCTTTGAATTGCACATTTAAGGAAAAAGATATTAATTATATTACAAGTACCTTCCACAAATCAAAATGCCAGTCTGGATGGAATTTTGTATGTCCAGCTTCCATACAGTTGAACTCAACACTACTACATTTGCATATGCAGGCCTGTCAGTACTCTCCATATGCCATACCTGAAAGAGCCATAACACTCAATAGTCATTTTTGTCATATTCTTTGCATTTGTACAAATGTATATACCAATACGTTTCTTCCAGATCAAACAAATATACCAGGTTATTAGGTAAATCACTAAGGTTATCAAAATGTATTTCATTTATTATACTGCTGTGAAAAAGTAGAATAACAGTAAGCAAAAACTCATCAGAGGATACCCCCCCCCATTTTTTATGCCATGACCAAGTTTATGTGGTACTGTTCCAAAAATCATTTAGATCAACATAAAAAAAATAAGACGTGCACAACTACACCATCAACTGTAAATTCACAAATTATTGCGTGCGTTCATATTTGCGATTTCAGGAACTGAACATTATTTTGCATAATTACATGTACATTTGTACATGTTTGTACATCATGTTGTACATATTATTCTCTCATTAGTCACACTAATCCTATATATGTTTAAGATATTCAAGCTATATATACAAGTATATACATAATGTATAATTGTAAAATTTTATTTGAATAAATATAAATTTCAATTTCATCAAATTCTCATGTACATGTACATGTTTTTGTCATCCAATTTTCCTGTGACAAATAAAAAAAATTACCTCTCATTCTTTGATCCTGTAATAATGATTAATCTCTCTGCTTCTTTGCATTTTCAAGATGGTCCCCATATTTTTGCTACATGAGCGCCTTTTCCTCCTCTTACAAATTTCCAGTTTAACTCGAGCTAACAGTAAATTCCATGGCAAGATGAACACAGATCTAGATCAGTAGCAGGTTTCGTGAGTATTATTTGTGGACACTGTTCTAACCGTAGCTTTTTTAAATTCTGACAAACTTCAGGATGACCCGGTAATTAAGTGATTTTGCAGCTCCCTGGTATATTTGATCAGCAGTAAATTTGTTTTATCTGAGGGAAGTAAAGTCACCTTTACATTTGTGTGATTCGGTAATCGACCAGGTAACGGAACTCCAAATTTTACAGCATACTCATTAAAAAAATATTAAATACTTTCTGAATATCAGTCACTGATAGTGCATCTTTAGGAGTTTTACCAGTGTTACATTTTTGTACCATAAGTCATTGTCTTTAATCTTCCCTTTCTAGTGACTTAGATATGGATTCCAGCTGGGATTTGCCAATGGCATGGGCAAATATTTTTTTTTGCATATCTGGAGACCATTGAAAACATATTGTTGCGTTATTAAATATTCTATATCTTTCTTTGTCTTTGTGGGTTTTTTTTTGCACCAACACTTGTGCTATTGTTTCTGTGACCAACTATTTGCATTTTGATTAACAAATCAAGTTAACTTTTGTACATTTCCAGACAACTCAACCTATAATCTATGAGTACTTGATTGTCTACTATTTTACTGCATGGATATTTGTTATGGAGTTTTTCACACAGGCATTTGACCGATGGACCTTAATTTTCCCGTGTTTGACACGGGGGTACGTATTTCAGGGCTAGTAACGATGTAGGGCCTCTATTTAATTGTGGGTCCTGGGTCCACACGAATACTAGAAAAATACTCAAGGTAAGAAACAACATTCTCCACAAACCCGGAGGTCGACTTATTTTCTGTTACGCGGCACGCGATTGGTCAATTCTTTTCCAGAAATTTGCCTTGACCAATCGCGTGCCGCGTAATAGAAAATAAGTGGTCGACCTCCGTGTTCGTTGACAATCTGTCTTGGGAACATATAGTCGGGGTATATATGCAAATTAGTACGAATATGAGAGTAAACCAGTGGCACAACAGCTGATGGGGGTCCACAAGGTTAGTGCATTCCATCCGTTTATTTTTCAGAAATCGGGGAAATCGACAATAATAAGAAATTTAGCACTATGCCGCCATTTTCGGTGATTTTGTTTCTTACCTTGTGTATTTTCTAGTATTCGTGTGGACCCAGGACCCACAATTAAATAGAGGCCCTACATCGTTACTAGCCCTGAAAATACGTACCCTCGTGTCAAACACGGGAAAATTAAGGTCCATCGGTCAAATGCCTGTGGTTTTTCACAGTTGCAAGTTTGATTCAGAAAATGTTTTTGTTTCTCAGATTCACAAAGATCTAATTCACTGCTTTCGACACCAATGTTGGATGTATTACTGTTAGTATTTTCCTGTTATCAGTCTTCATCGTCCTCGTCATTTAAATCTGAATAACTATTATTATTATATTCTAATCTATATGATAGACTTTGATTGGATTAAATTAGTCATGTGATAATACAATAATTGAGATGTTTTGCCAAAATTTGCGCTGCCGGGAAACAACCCTATTGTTCCCTGCCGAACAATGCAATCCCCCCTCCCACAAGGGAGATAATCTATAAAACATTGGCAACAATTTGCGCTGCCGGGAAACATCCCTATTGTTCCTCGCCGAACAACTCAATTTTCCCCCACAAGGGAGATAACCTATAAATTAGTGGCAAAAATATGATAAAACAATTACGGCCCTCTGTGTAGGGAAACATCCAGATTTCGCAGGCAAGTTAATGCAACATTTATCGACTTTCGTAAGGGGAAATAACTCTTCTGGTCTTATGAATATTTATAGCCAGCTTGCGCGCGTCGTTTACCTGCGTCGTTTGCAGTTCGCTGCCGTGAATGTTAAATTGTGTCTATTATTTGAATGCTTATACGCTTTTGCTGTTCCAATGAGATGAAATATGTTATTTTCTGTCTGTGGTTGGCACAGATCTTTTTATTTGAACGGGATAAACTTGCAATAGACGTTTTTCTTCAACTGTCATTCTAGCTTTGTAGGCGGGGCTTTTCTTCCTTATTTGGAAAACTAAGTCGCCAAGAAGCTTGTAATTTTCTTTCATTCAAAAGGATCAAGCACCTGTTCACTGTTTGTAAGTTAAGTTTCTACACGGAATAGGCAATTTATTGTGAATGCATAATAATTTTCTGTTGATAACGTTCAGATCAACAAAGGTATAACTTTTTTTACGAGGATTGTATTGGGTTTATCCTCCACGGAAACATTTTCTGACTGACCATGCATGCCATGTGTTCTAACCGGCATATGCTGGCGATTTTTGGGATGTTACATTTTGAATATTATTGACTAGGCCTACAGTACATTATTGCTACTGGCAGTGACAAAAACTAGATTTACTATTTTAATTTTTAAACTGGGTTAT
>MJUT01030116.1:28846-50620 GCA_002080005.1 Gigantidas platifrons | reverse complement strand
AACCCTAATTTGGCCTATATATTTAAAAAACTACTATCATGATGAATATATGTTCCAAGATTAAAGTTGAAGAAACAAGAAATTTATGATAAACTATTTTAACCAACAATTAAAGTTTAAAAACAGATCTCCCCCATCCCCAGACTATAGAAAAACCCCAATAATAAGCAGAGCCAGAGTCACATACATATACACCTACTACTGAGAATTACTGTAAAGTTTCAATGAAATCCCATGAACCCTTTTTATATGCCCGTCTTTGACGGGACGTATTATGGTATACCAATGTCCGAGTGTCCGTCTGTCCGTTTCACATGTCACGCTCTAACTTAAGAATCCCATGGCCAATTCACTTCAGATTTCACAGAGTTATTGCAATTGATGGTCTTACGGTCTGTATACTTTATGGTGACCTGATATGGGACAGATGGACGCACAGATCAGAAAACATAATGCCCCCATATTATTGTAGTGCGGCATAAAAGTTACATTTTTTTTTATATCATATAAGTTTACATTTGTATCTGATGTTGAAAGAAAATTCCCCAAAAATGTTTTATTATAAAGTTTTTAAAATTTTACTTTTAAATGGTGCATTCATCTTAAAAGTACATTTTTGCCAATTTTGGTGTCAATTATATATCAGAAAATTAATGAAGAAAATTGTGAATTAAACTCCATTGACCAAAGTGTTCAATCTGTTTTTTAAATTTGATACTTCTATTGCCTTGATTGACTTTAACTGTCCGGGCGTCATCAGTTGGGAAACAGTTAAAGTTGCACACAAAACCCAACACACAATTGTTTAAAGAAATGTTGAAAGGGCAGAAGAAACAACATGCTGCAAAGTCATAAATAATACCGAACAAAAATTGAAGAGAACAATGAAAAACATACAATTATACAAACTTTGTTGGTGTCACTGTGACATAAACATGATCAACCCAATTATAATCAGGGGACCGGGTGGCTCAATGAGTTAGATAGCTGGATCTAGCAACTCGTACAAGCCTATCACCAATATGGCGTGGGTTCGCGCCCAGCTTTGTAAATTACAAAAAGGGTGCACTCGACTCGCAGCCGCAAGTGATAAAGTTTACCAGTTGCTTGCCCATGGTTGGTGGTTCTCTTCGGGTACTCCGGCTTCCTCCATCATACATGATACAGCGGTCGAAATTGGCACAGGTCCGACGGACCGTGACCGGTAAATCTCGAGTTGGACCGGTAAATTTCTCAATGATACTAGTCGGAATGTTCGGTAGGAAATCAATAAAGCATTATAAACATATGTTTTGTCTTTAAAACCTTTGTCTCATAAAATATATTTTTCATGTTGTTGATAAACAATATTGTGCATAAAAAAACGTGATCGGTCTCTACTGGTATGGTGTGGGTGTCGCGCATAAAATCGTCTGGCAAGCAGTAATCAATAATCATTCGGAAGTAATTTCTCGAACTTCTCTGGGGTTTTCTATTTCATAATTATCCAATATGGCGCTGCAGTGTTCAGATTTTTTTGTCGGACCAGTGAAATTCTGTTTGGACCAGTAAATCTTAGGCATTCACTGGTCTGACTGTCCTGTGATTTCAGTTTCCTAATTTCTTTCACTGATGATATAGCTGAAATATTGTTGAAAGTGGTGTTAAATACCAAAAATCAATCAATCAACCCAATTATAATCTGAATATAGTTCTATGGATATGTCATTATAAGTACTGAATAAATATACAATACTTGTGCACTGTCGAATCATATAGGTAATATGTGTATGAGGCTTAGAAATGGGGGAAAAGGCGAGGATTCGACGAGTCTTTTCCCGCGTTTCGTGCAGAATACACATATTTACCTATATGCTTCGACAGTGCACATGTATTGTATTTATCCTGCAATCTTAAGTCGTAAATAAACGTTTACTGGACGATGATAAAAGTATTTGAAATAATTTTTTCATTAAAACCCTTTAAAAATTTGAAATGGGTGACGTAGAAATAACGCGAACCTTTGTTTATTTGGACGTCACAGATATATTTCTTTGGAAACATATTGTCAATGTTCTATTTATAACTGACCAATATCAAAAAAAATATTGGGCAGGCTATATTGATCGGTAAATGCTGTCATTGCAGGATAAATAATATACCGGTATATCTTCGGAAACTTTTTACTGAATGTTAGTGTATAAAAAACAATGTTGCTGTGTTTTTTTTCTCTTTGTTTTGTGATGAATGAACTTATTTCAATATAATTCAATTTGATGTGAATACTGCAATCCGATTGGCTGATCCGCCTGGAGCAACATTGGTTATACTGTATAACATGGGTTGGTATTGTGACGTCACCAACGTGTTCATCCGCTAACGACAAATTCAAATAGTCACATGAAATAATCGTAATTAAAATCGAGGAATCATTAAATTTTGTTGTAAAAATTAAATTATAAGGAATATTTGAAATTGTTGAACAGGTATCATGCGTAAACTGACCCAAACCAGGTTATGCAAGTATAACCTGTTCAACAATTTCAAATATTCCTTAAATACTACTAGATAATAATAAAAAATTAACACAGAAATAAAAATTAACACGAAAATAAATATACCTTCAATGCTTGCTTTCCATTACACACGGTACAACCGTATTGTATCATTTTGATCAACTGCCGATTGATCAGATCAAGATTGTTTGTTTACAACAAGAGAAGTGGATCAGCAGGGGTAAAACATTCGATATGTTATGCCTTTTCTGTCGAAGTTATGAATTGATTTGTGTGTGAAAGGGGTGATTATATGTTTCTTTATGAAAACTATTATTTGTTTTCTTATTTCATTGACATTTCGGTGGACTTTGAACAGATAATAGTTTTCATAAAGAAACACATAGTCATCCTTTTCACGCACAAATCAATTCATATGACCAATATTATAAGTACCGAGTGTCCTCCTCTAATGCCACCTAAGTACATTGTTCCTTCAATACAGGTGGCCTTATAATAGAGTGACTAGTGTATTTTTACAACTTAGATTGTTTTTTCCCATAGCTTTATTATAAAAAAGATTACAAATTTAGAATAAGTTATGTGAAAGCTTCTGCTCATGTATGAACATGTGATAAAGCAATGTCATACAAAGGTTAAAAAAATATTGTGTACCAATCATCATGGCAGCTGGTCATTTCACTTTGCCAATAATCATGACAATTTAAGCTAAATAAACACTAAAATGTAAAATCTCAAAATAAAAAATTGAGGTTACTGGCATGTAAATACATACAAGTTTATACATACCAGAATCTGACATTGATGTCTCCATCTGTGTTTCAGGTTGACATGGTTGACATGTAGTGTTAGCGGGCCCGTGTTAGCCTTTAGTTGTCTGTCTGTACATTGTTTACATGTATTTATATCGATCGGTATGTCAGTATTTATATCGTATATATCTGTATGTGGCTACCAGATGACAACTTGAGAACCGTTCCTTTTTTTAATTTTGTACATGTTGTATCTTGCTATAAAAAAGGGGGGTCATGTACCTTGTAAGCACAACTCCCCCTAAACGGCTTATAGGATTTTAATGAAACTTTACACACTTGTACTGTTGTAGTACACTACCTGCAGATGTGCATGAAGGAATATGGTTGATGTCCAAAATTTAAAAGGGGAGATAATTCAACTTATACTTTCACGAAAAAGGGGGGCGGGCATGTACCTTGTAAGTGCAACTCCTATTAAACTGCAAGCNGGGGGGTATCACTCAATGAGGTCACTCACAGTTCTAGTTTAAATGGGGCCTATGACGGAGAATACAAATTTTAATTATTTTTTTATATAGGAAACTGAGAAAAAATATTATATTGTAGTATAAAGACAATATAGCCTAGGTATGATGTCTTTTTATATGAGATTTATTTGTATTCGGCACCAAACTGAGGGACTGCTTGGCAGAGCCTCGCAATAACCCTGTTTCTTAGCCTCATCCAAATAAGACACACATTGTATCTGATAAGGTCAGTTAAAAAAAACAAAACTGGATAATTTTTAATATTTAACTCTTGTTTGCTAATTACCATTGATATTATTTTCCAGTGTGAAGCCAGTGTTGATGGTACGGGAGAGTTTACCATTCTTGTATACTTTTATTTTTTGGAGGAAGTTTCATGCCTTCGTGTTCGAATTTCCAAATACAATTGTCCCAATTTTTTTCTAAATAGCTGTATTCTTCCTTAAGGGAACTTGATCTGAAGTGATGAAGGGAAGGAGAATGACCTACAGGCTGTTCAGGTCCATCAAGGAAACAGATATGTCCATCTTTACAATACCACCAAACATTTTCGCCTAGTACAAGAAAATCAGATATCCGCCTACAATATGCCTGCATGAGTGAACTTCTAGTTTTTTTGGTTGAAGCTGGTATAATTGTGTTTACAGCATCCGGTAGCAGACGGGCTTGTTTACTTATCATGGACTCCTGTTTGTTGAAGTTCTCAGATCGATCATTTCTTTTCTCTTTGGCAAGGTACCTAAGCATGCAGTTGTCAACAACAAGAGGAGCCTGTCTGTTACTTGTCTTCTCTGAGATAGATCGCAAATCTCCAAACGTGCGTTCCTCATCTTCCGGAATTAAAGATCGCAAACAAAATAAACTGTAGATTTCTGGGAAATGAATAACCAAGCTATGGAAGTGGATGCCGAAAAACCTTCTAGCAGACAGTTTAACCGGTTTTTCAATTACATGTGTTACAAGGAGTCCAAACTGAAAGCATTGATTATAAAGACGCAGAACTTGTTTTGGTGATCTTTCATCTTCGGTACTGTAGCAAATTCTGATAATTTCAGTCAATGCATTGCATAAGGCAGGTATGTCATAATTTAAAAGACCTTCTTCATACTTTGATTGCGAAAACTGTGCCAATTTAATTGCATATAAACGTGCATCGCTACCCGTAATCTGATTTTTGTCTCCTATTAGTAATTCACAAAAGGTTTGATATTCTTTCTGAAGAGAGGGCGATGACATATGATGAGGTAGTTCTGTAAGCAGGTTCTGGACAACATTGGTAATATCATGTAATGGTTCACAATTGCTGATTTCATAGTGCTGAGAGTTGAGAGTAGAAAGAGTATCATCGTTGAATAATGACGGACAAATAAGTGCTGCTGGTCTTTGAATACCATGTAAAATTTCAGACAATTTGGACTGGAGGTCAGTTTTATTCAAGTTATAAACATCTATGTCTCTGGAATCCAATTCATCAATTAGGTCGTTCTTCTTCAGATTAGAAAGAGGATTGATGTTTGAAGCTGAGAAATGTTTCCATATTGTCCCTTCTTTGAAAATGTCTAGTCTTTCCTGTAGAGATAAGGTTTTTTGATGGAGAGCAGCAGCCAAATTACTATGGTCTTTCACATGGATTCCACAAAGGCAACTGTAGTTCCCCCTCGTTGCTGTCCACATTCAAACTGACGTGCTGGATTGTCCCCGGTAAAAATTCTCATAACATTGTAGATCTTAATTCCTGTGGATCCAACAGTTGGAAGATCGAGTGTTTGTAAATCTTGAATACGCGTTGGGGTATATGACATCTGATCAATATCTGTGCTTTTTGATTGTCCAAATATATGCATTTTTGGTTTTTCAACAAGAGATTGAACATCAACGGGTTTTCTGTCAGGGTATTTGGCTTTATATTCCTGGTTTGTAAGGTAGAAGGCGCGGTCATAGATGCAAGAGATCATAATGCTAAAATATGTGCGATTGAGAATATCGGAGTGGTCATGCCAAACTTTAAGATGCCTTCTTTGTCCTAACTCTGAAATTTTGATACGTGCTNNTTATTCCAACGGATAATGCCCATTCCTATCTGTTCTTCTGTCATTTCTTCAAGTATTTGTTTCAGGGGTATTTTCCTTCCATATACAGAATATGTTTTATCAACCAATTTCCCGTCATCATTTATTATGTTAGTTTTAACAATTTTGGGGGCAATTTTAACTCCTATATTTAATTTGCCAGTTTCTACTTGATGTTTTATGTCTTCTTTCAACTTACTAACTGGTCGTGTCATTGGGATTGATAACCTTTTAACTAGTTTATGCTTCGGTCTTCGGACTCGGCGGAAATAATCACGGCCACTTATTCTCTGGTTTCTGTTGTACTAAAAAACGTCGATTCCATTCTGGCGTGCAAATTTGAAAAGTACTTGTCCTGCATTTCCGGGCGCGTTTCCTTCTGCATTTCGTACCTGGTATTTTCGCGCAAGTTCGGTCCAACTGACAGGTGTCCCACTTGGTATATATTTCATGTCCTGTAGAAATTAAGTTTTGTCAAATTGATAGTTGGAGAATTTCCCTATACTGACTTTCAGCTTTCTGCGTTGAGCTTTTTCATCTTCGAAGCGTTTCTGAACATTGGTCTCTGCAATTGATTTTGGTACGAAAAATGTCTCTATTCGTTCCTTGTTATATTGGCTGAACGATTTAGATGATGAGAGGAAATTAGTGACGTCATTTTCCTTATTACCCAAGATTTTTGTCATCGAACTGTTGTTTTCGCGAAGGACTTTGATCTTCTCATTTTGTTTTTCACTTGAACTCAATTTCGGTGTTAGCTTATATTTTTTACATGCAGCTTCCTTGATGCTTTCATTAAAACTGCTCTCTATTATTGGTTCAAGTACACTTAATACTTGCTCAGCTCTTTTGTTGGAGTTCTGGCTGGTTGATGGGGATATACTTGGCAACTTTTCAAAAAAACTGGTGCACACTTCATATAACTCTGTTGTGCCTTCTGAAGCAGATCTTGTATGGAGAATCGCATTAGAAATAATTGACTGACATTTGTCACAATCTTCAATTTGATGTTGTTTCTTGTCATTTTTAGGTAATTTAAACCAACTGCGGAGAGAGTGTAACCTAATAAATTCCATCTTTTCACCATTTTTGTTGTTATTTTTCAAGTACTTGGTATTTGTGATGTATTTCTGGATCCTTTGCAGCTTATGCTTAAATTTTTCAAAAGATATTTGCATTTTGGGGTATTTTTCCATGAATGTATGGTAAAGATCATGCCTGGTTTGAGTACTGATAATTTGACTGTGAGCAGGAATGTCCAGTTTTAAATCATCTGAAGAACATGCATTTTCATTCCACCAATGTATAGTACTTGCATCTTTGGTGCAACGAGAGACGATTACTTTAGCAAAATTACATAAATTCATGATAAAAATATTTAGAACTGTACTTTCAGACTCTTAGTGTTTAAACAATGCTACAAAAAATATAGAATGGTTAAACTTCTGACTTATATATTTTCCCTCCTATTTTCTTGATCTTCAAATTGTGTGTGATTAGAGGCTAATATAAGAACTGAAGAAAAACCACCATAAATAAATAATTTACTTGTGAAAAAGTGAGAATAAATAAAATTCATCCTAGTTTTTCATTTCTTTTTAATTCTAAAAAACAATAAATAGCTTGAGATTATCTGTGGTGGTCAGTGCTAGGTTTGAAGACATTTAGATATTCAAATGTGATTGTAGAAAAGGACAGAAATATTTTATTTTTGAAAAGATGATATTAAAACTAATATCTAATTTCAAATGGTACGAAACAAAACAGTAAAATTACTATACGTGACCTTTTTTTTAACCATTCCCCCCTTTTTCCTCTTTACCCCATGGTTTTATATGTACCTGAAATATTGTATTTTTTGTATAATGAATGATCAAAATACATATTATTTTTTTTATTTCCAACAGTTTTAAATACAAACTAATTTTTTTTTTTTAAATATTTTCGATTTTCCTGTTTGTATATTAGCGCCAGTTTTATTATTTCGGTATCGACACGATAAACATAACCGGAAACCAAATCGGGTCGTTTGGACGTTTTAAATCCACGATCGAAAGTCAAATCTTGTATACCTAATAAAGATCGATCTGGCACAAGCCAATAATGTCCTCTAAAGTTACTGTAAATTTGCACAGACTTGAAGCAGATGATAAAAATTCACAATATTGCTGCTACTACATCGCTGTCTTCATATATTCTGAGAAATTAGGTTGGTAATCGTTGCCAGAAGTGTTTACGTTGAAAACTAGCACTTCATTTCGTATTTTCCTATAAAAGACGTACAATACGGACATAGTAGCACTTAAAACTTGAAAGGCAATGTTTTTTTCTATCTAGAACAGCAATTTTTATTTACAAAAAAGAACGTCTTTGGCCTGAACTTTTATGATTTCTTGTAGTTACATTAACCAACCCCTACTGGTGGTCACGTGACTTTAATAAAGTTTATGTCGAATGGAACAAAGCGCGACAACTCCATTTGAAATGTAATTTACGTTTTTCTATACGAAAGTCAAACGAATTCTAACGATTAGGGGATGAAATTAACTTTTTTACCAGGTATTATAAAAACAACAATTTCAAAAGCCAAAAATATTGGAAGTTGCATTAACATACCTGCGTTGTCAACTCTCGGTGGGTTGTTTTCCTATCAGGTTGACAAATCTGGATGTTTCCCTACACAGAGGGCCGTAATTTTATATTGTTTACATTTTCTCGGAGAAACTAATTTTTCATAACCGAGTATTTTCCCTTGATGAAACTAATCATGAAGGCAAATCCGGTAACGGACGGAGATCGACGCATTTTTTAATAAGTTTATAATATCGTTGCATATTATCGTAACCACCTTAAATCTATGGTTCAGTAAGATAACTACCATTGAATTACGCTTAATAAAATATTGTAAAGGTTTTATTTAAAAGAGAAGCAATTTCGATCGTAAAAATGATTAAAAATAATCAGAAAATGATCGGACTTTTAACCGTGCGCTGTCTGCGATTTGTTTTATTAAATTTGATGGGAAAAGATGAATAGATGTAGCACTTAACAACTTAAAAATGGCTTTTAAATATCTATAAATAGTTTATTGTATATCTAGAATAAACTATAAGCATGTGCGTATGCATGACGTCTTTTGCGATAGGTAGTAGAAAATGTAATTGACGGCGTGACAGGTGCCCGCTTTAGCAACGTCACACTTTGGCGACGTTTTTCTCTTTATGACGTTTCACCTCCATAAGCCTGCAAATGTCATGGCGGGTCACATATTTGTATCATTGCTGGTGAGGGATGGAGTGAACTTTCTTTTTATTATTGTTGACTTCTCTGTCATCAGCCTTATCAAAGTGGATATTTGGTCCTGATTCCACCGCGGAGCTTTCCCTGAAAAAGCAGTCTCCACTTTGAAATTGTCGTCTCTACTTTCTTAAGGAGTCGCGTGATGTGTATCCACAAAGACCAATAAAATAACTTTGTTTAATATTTTGCATATACATACATGTAGACCAATAGAATAACTATATTTAATATTTTGTTTGAACGAATATATGAATCTGATAGGGTAAATTGATCAATTTTCGTACCTCCGCACAAAGAAGATGTATTAACCACAAGTCGTAAATCGGAAATCGTAAAAACATTCCGAGAAGTTTTGTGAAACGGTCGAAAACCTATTCGGCAAGTTGTCGTAAGGCAAGTCGGAAATCGTACGATTTACGACCTTTTGTGAAACGGGGCCCTGGGACGTAATTTCCCATAGATTTAAACTGAAAATATTATTATTTATCGATCAGGTAACTATTACTGATTATCGAGAAAGATGCAAAGTAATCCTAAATTTTGTATTTTACAAGAAATTGTCAATTTTCTAGCGCCTCCCGTAGCTCTCAAGGTTAAAATTTGAGTGTATAGTTGCCCGGAAGTCACGTCACAAAAGTCACGTGATGTCTCTAATAGTTCGATATGCAATATGTAATATTCACCAATATTCATGCAATAACCCTAATAGTATATGGTGACAGCTCAATTATCATTTGAGGTGGTGCTGTGCGGTGGTGCTACCGGAAGTCACGTGACCGGAAGTGACGTCAGTCACGTGCCTGCAACCGGAAGTATGTTCTGCGCATGCGCAACCGGAAGTTGCGCAATATCCGTCTCTTTTCAACGGAAGTGACGTCTGTCATGTGACCGGAAGTGACCTCAGTCACGTGCTCGGAGCAGGAAGAAAGTTATGCGCATGCGCAACTGGAAGTTGCGCAATATCCGAAGTGACGTCAGTTACGTGACCGGAAGAGGCCCTGACCGAAAGAGGCCCTGTCCGGAAGTGTTCGTGTGCACATGTGCAACCGGAAGTTGCGCAACCGTTTCCCGCGTTTTTTTTTAACTCTAGTAGTAACCGGATGTTGGCTGCAGGAAATGCGGTTTTCCCGCGTAGTAGTACAAGGGGATGTTCTCTACGAAGTCCGCGTCTATCCCTGGTTACCGGAACTAGTTATCTACCCCTTTCCCGCCATTTTCATATAATATATATATATATAGTATATGTCTTGTGTAGTATTCCAAGTATTTCTACTTTACATTACTATAGTAGTACAAGGGGGTGTTCTCTAACACATCCGCGTCAATCCCTGGTTACCTGAACTAGTTATCTATCCCTTTCCCGACATTTTATTTTCATATAGTATATATGTTTTGTGGTACTCTCTACTTTACTAAGAATACATTTCCACCTTTTCAATGTTTAGAAAAACAAATTAGGTAGCAATTAACCAAAATAAAACGATAAATTCCTATACGTCCGATTTTCGTTTATATTTAGATATTTTCAGCTCTTTCAATTGTCCCCAAATTTTCACCTATAGTCTGATTAGTAATTACTTGCGGTCAGTTTTTTGTCTTTTGTTTTTTGTTTTTGGTATTGTGAGGATCTATTTTAAATAAATTTTACCAGATTTGAAATACATGTCAAAAGAAATGCAAAATACCAAGTACTGTCAGAGATATTACAGAACTAAATTTGATTTTTCCCGTACTTTTTCAAATCACAACGTTTAAATTATCAGTTGTTTTCCGCATATCATTTTCCCGTAGTTTTTAAAAAATATTTTGTTTCATAATTCACTTTAAAAAAAATGCGGTTTATTCTTGCGTATATGATCTTTAACATTTTAGGTTTAAAACGTGTTTATAATATGGTGGTCTTGTTGGTGGCGGCGACGGTAGTGGTAGTTGCGGCGGCGGTAGTGGTGGTGGCGGTGGCGGTGGTGGTGGTGGTTGGAGGAGGAGGGAGAAAGGAGTAGGAGGAGGTCTTTTGGTAATTATGACTAACACATAAATCAAGCTTCATATTTTATTATTCACTTTAAGTTCAAGTTCTATTTCTTTCATTTAATCTTCTCCAGTCATTTTATTGTCCATGGTCCTCATTTCTGGCTCTCTGTCTTCAAACAAAGGTATGGTCTTTTTCAGTTCTTTCTATTCGTAAAGACCCAGGGTCACTCCTCTCTTCGTAGGACGCAATGTCCATTCTCCATTAGGGACGAAGTACTTCCTGATGTGAATTGTCAGTTGAGGGGCTTTGATGATGACGTAGACTGGAGATATGACATGGGGAAGACGTCTACGTCATCATCAAAGCCCCTCAACTGACAATTCACATCAGGAAGTACTTCGTCCCTAATGGAGAATGTGCCTATCCAGATATATAAAGCAATGTTATCATAATGACCGATCTGATCACTGATGTTTTGTCTAATCCAATCGAGAGTTTGGGTATAGTCACGACCTGGTTTGCACAACCATTTAATATTCTACTCGACTATGTTTGTAGCTTGTTTTTTCAAGTTGAATCCTTTGCTATCTGATAGGATGATTGGAGTAATTGTCTTGGTACCAGTTGGTATTTCAAATGGTCGAGCAAGATATATTTGTAGATTTCCCTTCGACATGTATAAGAACTGAATGCAAACGGAATTGTGCCAAAGAATCAAGGTGCGTCGTGGAATGTCCCACAGTCGACCTTGTTATAACGAATTTAGAACGGTTAAGGGAACATCTTTTAACCAATTCTGAAATGGATAAGTTTACATAGATTGATATATTGCAGTATTGCACTGGTTACTAAACAATCTATTATGTATGTAAATATCTTATTGTCTGAGAAGAAGTATGATAATATTCCCCGTAGGAAGTAAACAGAAATAATATATAAAAAAGGGGGGAAGTATATTGCAGCTAAATATAAAATATAGAATATAAAATTACTAAAAGCACGCTATTTGTAGTAATATCGGGTCAGATAAGACTAAAACGGACATGACTTAGTTTATAAAATAAAGTTTTAACTCTTAAAAAATAAAAGTATAAATTTTCCTTAATGGCGGGAGAATGAGTCCGTGCGTAAAAGACTCTGAAACTCCTAAAATGTAAAAAAAACCCCACTAAAATATGATATATGCGTGAGTATCACTAAATAATATATATCCCTTTATGATATTCTTCCACCACTATTCTTCACCAACACCAGGAAAAATCATAAAATATCAGGAGCAGATTAAAAGGCAGCCATCACCATCTCCCATAACCGGAAGCATTTCAAGGTAAATAACTATCGAAACTTTTAACTTCCGGAAGTCAAAGATGAGGAACACCACGGGAAACCAACTCTCAATTATTTGGTTTGCGCTTCGATGCGCTAAGTGTTCAAGAGTCATGGTTGGTATCACAGGGGCTCGCAGTTATATTATCACATCACCAGGTATGTATTCTTCTTTTTAACACATACCTGGTGATGTGAACATATAACTGCGAGTCCCTGTGTTTGGAATCATTGGAAAACTTATATTTTGAATTAATAAATTTTGAATTGATTTTGAATGGAGAGCTGTCGGTCTAAAGCCAAACATCCGTATAGTCATTTGACTGATGATTTTATCTATTAATATGTGATATTATTATACTTCGTGTAAGTTTCTGTGGTGATATATGGTACTGTAATATTTTGGCATATTTTGGGATAATTTTTTTAAACAATATATCGGGGACCAAACTCTGGGCAGCTTTCGTATCCACTATCGAACATGGTTCATAACCTGAAGTAGTAAATAAACTTTATTGTACTATAGCTTTAGTTTGCACATTTTGTTGTTCATGTGCGATGCTTTATTCAAGAGAAAAGCCGTCATTAGTTTTATACATCATAAAAATTATAAACATTGTCGGTCATCTTTGTTTATGGTTGTCAAGTACTACTTCACGCTCTATCTCGCGATATTTTGAACAGGTTCCACTTCTCACGAGAGCTGCAACTTGTTTTTTTTTCTACATCCTTGTACCCGTTCTTGATTTTATTTATACAATATGTAATTTTTAGTACTTTGATACTCGTGCCCCTACAAGAGCATTTTTTTACTGCATCGAATTTTTTGCAGAAACCCACTGTAGCTGTACATGTATTGGTTCCGGTATGTCATTTCCGGTGCATGAACATTTAGGCATTAGTATATAGAAAATAAATTGCTATTTCTACCATAATTGTGACTTCGTCCCATATTACTTGGACAATTATACATTCAGTATAATAATGATCTTAATGTGGTCTTGTTCAGGTAATATGCCACAATATTACTCAGGTCAGAGAGACATATTACCCTCCCCTTCCGGTCGGGTAATATGTCTCTCAGACCGGGTAATATGTCTATCAGACCAGGGTAATATTTTGGCATATTACCTGGACAAGACCACATTATTATATAAGTATTGATCAATAGACATTTTAAATATTTATGTGGACAGTGTCAGTTTTTACATTTTAAATAGTGACACTATCAGACTTTTTAAATATTTAAGTGGAGAGCTTTTACATTTTGATGTGCAACACTTTTAATCGTTTGCGCAGGGTGATATATATTTTAAGAGACTTAGTTATTTTAAATCCGGAGCTCACATAATGGACATTGTGTATAAATAAGACCGTACGTGTACATAGTCATCGTTTTCCTACACACACATTGATTCGTTTTAGCATACGCACTACGCCACCTGTATATAGTTTTATAAGTTTTACTAGTTTTAATTATAAACGTGCAATACAATACAGTGGAGTTCCTACTACAGGAAGTTTATACAGAGAAGAAAATTAATAACATCCTCATTTCTATCCAGAAAGACTGGCAATATCTAGAATGCCAAGTTAGGCCATCCTAAAAAGAATTCTACGTTTAACATCACCCGCGCGCGTAGGTTTTGAAAATTTGCCAAAAATAAAAAACAAACACACATTGCGTGAAATCCGGAAATTTTCGGTATACATCCGGAATCGGTCTGATTTTCGTCCCGAATTGATGTAAATTGTCATTTCCGGTACGTCTGTTGCCAATCTTTGCACATTTTCAGATGTAATGGGCAATGAAACCGCGGATAAGCTTGCAAATGAAGCCGCAAAGGAGGCAGAACAGATCCCCAATGATGCCCATAACACAAATACTTAACAAGATGTAAGGACTGCGGCTAGGAAGCACATAATGATTAAGTGGCAACACCGTTGGGAAAACTCAAACAGAGGTAGCTTCTATTTCAACCACCATGAAAATGTAGAAGATAGGGTTTTATTGGACATACCGAATAAGAAAATGAGCAATATAATTAACAATCTGGCATCTGGATTTTGTTTAAGTAACTATCACCACAAAATCAATCAGAATATTGATGAACATTGCGAGTGTGGAAGTATTGAGACAATAGAACATTTTATTTTACACCGTGGAAATTAAGAGGAACAAAGAGAGAAACTTCGTCACGATTTATACTTTGAAACCGGATCAGTACGCCTTGACTTAGACTGTTTATTATCCGTGAAAAGGGACGATAACTCCACAGTGACACAGGCATCGATGCAGCGTCTTTTGGGAAATTTCATCCAAGAGACAACCCGATTTAATTTTTAAAAAATGTTGCAAACAGCGCCCTCACAAGTTACAAGCGAGAAAGTACACAGAGATTAATTTATAATACACGCGAGAGGCCGAAAAACACAAGAGAGACAATCCAGTGTCAAGGGCGACACCTACAGAATAACAGAATAACATTTTCATGTATGTTTTATAATCTTTGCATAAAAAATGGGGATGTACGCCAGAATAAAAGTAACAGAAAGGTCATAAGGAGGGTGTTCAAGACTACTGATGGATCACTACATGATCAAACTCGAAAACAACGACTTTTCTCGACTGTTTCAAATCGGTTGCCCATGCTGCTGCCACAGGGCCTTATCACTATGCATGTAAATATACTATCAATGCATAAACCTTGTCACTATACACGTAAATATACTAGCAATGCATAAACATGTGTTTATGCATTGATAGTATATCTACGTGGATAGTGACAAGGCCCTGTGCTGCTGCCTTGGGATCGTCATCTTTTTCACACGAACTGAGACCCTCTTCGCCAAAAGGTGAAGTTCAGTGCTACATTTTCATGGACTGTTAATCTCTCATGCTTAATTAATAAAACTATTAATTACAGAATACATTTCTAAATCGTCTTTATTGACACTAAAAACTGTGTTTTGCACATCTTCAGGCTATCAATTGAGCACTGAAAAAAATACTGAAAGTATTCTTAGGTTGTTTGAATTTTTTGTTTGTGTTTTATTTTCCTCCCTCTCTCCTAGGTTTTGATACCCTACCTTGATGTTAAACGTAGAATTAATTTAGGACGGCCTTATAGAAGTTTTTCATGCCAATCATGGACAAAAAACGTCGGGACAAAGTAGGAAAATACTTACGATCGTTTCCAATCAGCTCCTGCATATTGAAAATTACCAATAATTGTTTACGTAATTCTTTCTATCCAAGGAAAAACAGCAAAATGGAAAATACAACCGATAAAAATTTAAACGTTCCCGACTTCGTTCTTTTTAGCTGATTATCGTGTCATTTTACACTGTTTATTTCTTAGCAATTACTGTGCCTTTTCAGTAAATGAAAACACTGAGAAATAAAAAAAAGATTAAAAAACATTTGGACTTAAAATCAACATTTTAAAGTAGCATTTCCCGGGTTTTGAAAAGGGTTAAATTACAATGGTGTCAAATAGGAGCTTTCATCGACGACGTTACGTTGTTCTGGCTTTTATTGCGATCAGTTAAAACTAAGTTTCTCCTCCCTTAGGAATATATAGCCTTAGCAGATTTAGTTGGTTTATGGTGTTTAACGCCACTTTCAACAATATTTCAATTATATCGTAGCGGTCAGTTTTATTGAATTGGGAAACCGGAGTACCCAGAGAAAGTCACTGACAAACTTTATCACATAATGTTGTATCGAGTATATCTCGCCATGAACGGGACTCGAACTCACAACTTTAGTGGTGATAGACACTGATTTTGCAGGTAGGTGTAAATCCAACTACCGTAAGATCACGACGGCCCCAAGCAGATTTTAGATATTCTATTAAGGCTCTTTGAATTTCTTGCTAAATAATTCTTTTAAAAATTCTTTAGCTTTCCAATGTT
The DNA here is from genome assembly GCA_002080005.1 of Gigantidas platifrons. Taxonomy (NCBI): domain Eukaryota; kingdom Metazoa; phylum Mollusca; class Bivalvia; order Mytilida; family Modiolidae; genus Gigantidas; species Gigantidas platifrons. The sequence goes on along the minus strand of MJUT01030116.1, from coordinate 34,258 downwards.
TTGATTTTAATACCTGATGAAGCTATTCCATAAATGAGAGGTCGTACACGTTAAATTAGATATCTACAATTTAATTACATTAATGACATGTAAATACCCAGGTAAATTTGATCAGTTAATGGGACCCCAACTCTCTCATTTCAAAATCTACATCTCACGTGGCCAAACATATAAAAAAAATCAAGAAAAGACCTACACATATTCACTTAAATATAATCGAGCAATTTATTTGGTTGACCGTTATGGAATATTTGTGTCACAAATGACCACGGATATGTTCCACTTGTCGTAAGCACTTTCCTCATGCATGACTTATCACTGGGTTTGTAACTAGATTAACACGACATATGCCACTAGCATAGCAGGAACTGCCTACCCTTCTGGAACGCCTGAGTTCACCCCTATTATTAGTGGGGTTCGTGTTACTCGATATCTTTAGTTTTATGTGTATGTTTTGTAGATCGTTGTTTGTCCTTGTGTACTTTTTTCTTTTGACCATTGTGTTGTCTTTTCATCTTCAATATACGGATTCTGATTACCCATTTGGTATCTTCAAACTCTTCTCATAGCTTTATAAAAGCGAGTATTTTTAATATGAGAAGTCAACAGGAATGCTAAAGATATACTTTGTCTGAATTGTTACCAACTCGAAAATATGAGGACAGGTTTCCTGCTATTTATGTGTTTTATCAATTACTTTCAACATTTAAGATGTAGTGTATATTAACTAAATATTGGGATTTAGCTACGTCCGATTTATTCTGAGCAACAAAATTATTGAGATGAAAGCAACGTTTAAATCAATAACGTGTTTTCAATTTAAATTATAATGTTAAAAGATTAATGGTCGACAATATTGACAATGATCGGAGAAACGAGAGTAGCATATTGAAATCTGGATTTGTTTTACCGCGATCAAAATTACTTCCTGGTATCTAGATTAATAAGGTTAAACATATATAGCAGAGGTACGAAGATACCAAATGTGTAGTTAGACACCGTAAATCGAACATATCTATTTCAATGCGAACGACCTGTTTCTGGAATAACCATAACGAGATTCACTTGTAGTCAGAAGATTAGAAAGTCATATAATGTTAAAGTCTTTGGGAACAAGAAAACGAAAGTGCAAAATGACAAAAAATTTACGCCACACTGCATAAGCTGCTTAGTACCGCAACCATTTGCAAATGTACACAATTATAACACACGCAATGATTCTGCTCTTCCCTTCGTTCGTACACGAACCTCACTTTATTACAATTCATTCATTCCATCTTCTGTTCGACTGTGGAACTTACAACCAGATAATATTAGATTAAGTCCTTGAAGTATTCTCTAAAATCAAATATTTCTTCAAAACCATTTTACTATTATACGACGTCGCCTTGGGCAAAGTTTCCATTCCAGATTACGAATGCAGTGTTCCTCGTTAAACCAACATTTATACCGTAAGAACATTGTCGACTCGCCTGACTGTATTTGTGGTTCAACTGAATCTACTACCCGTTACTTATTTCACTGTTTGAGATACACTGCACAAAGGCAAATGTACATACATTCTATTAATGTACCCATAAACCTAACAACAGAAAACAAAAAAAAATCAGTAGTAAGCGATTCACACCTTAAGGTTTTTTTGTCTTTTTCTTTTTTTCTCTCTTTCATTGTTTTTTCTCTCTCTCTTGTGCACTTCTCTTTCATCACTTAGTTCTTCTATATATTTGAAAGTTTTCACATTTATATCTATTCAGAATGACATTTTTCTTTAAAATTTAAAATTTGATATTGTATAAACTTTAATTATTTGTATTGTATCATATTGAAATTTATCATATTATACTATATTTATTAATTAATAAAATATGCTTAAACTAAAGTACATAAGGAAGATAACTACAATCTGATAGATTTACCTATGTATGCGAGATGTGAACCTTCGTTTAAATAATGACTACACAATCTTTGGAAGTGTAAGAACACTTTGAAGATACCAAAGGGATAATCAGAAGCCGTAAATTAAAGAAGGAGAGACAATGGAATGACCAAAACACAAAAGGACAAACAGACCAAAAAGAATCTACAAAATACTGCACAGAAATCTTGACATTGAGGAACACGAACCTCACAAGAAAACCAGGGGTTCTATCAGACGATCCTGAAGGCTAAGCGGCTCCTGCTTCATTAGTGGCACCCGTCGTGTAGCTGTTCTTGCGACAAGAACACAGGTGACGAACATCGTGTGAATGGTAATCTTGTTAAACACCAGTATACGTATTATAACAGACACACATCTTACTGATGTGTTTTTATCAATTATTTTCAACATTTAACATGTAGTGTTTTTTAACTAAATATTATTGGGCATTAACTAGCTAACCATTAACGTACCATTTATTATGAGATATAAAATTATTGACAGGAAAGCAACGTTTAAATCAATAACGTGTCTTCAATTTAAATTATAATGTTAAAAGATTAATGGTCGACAATATTGACAATAATCGGAGAAACGACAATAGCATATTGAAATCTGGATTTGTTTTAGTGCGATCAAAATCACTTCCTGGTATCTAGATTAACAAGGCTAAACAGATAGAAGAACAGTTCGTAAATGGAACATATCTATTTCAGTTCGAACGACCCGTTTCCGGAATAACCATAACGAGATTCTCATAAAGTCAGAAGATTAGAAAGTCATATAATGTTAAAGTCTTATGGAGCAAGAAAACGAAAGTGCATAACGAAGGTAGCTAAAATTTGATAGCTTTACTATGTATGCGAGAGGTGAACCTTCGTTTAAATAATGACTAAATTATTCTTGGAAGTGTAAGAACACTTTGCAGATACCAAAGGGATAATCAGAAGCCGTAAATCAAAGGACAGACAATGGAATGACCAAAAAAAAAGCACAAAAAGACAAACAATGACCTTCAAAATAATACACAGAAATCTTGAAATTTAGGAACACGAACCTCATAAGAAGACCAGACGATCCTCAAGGTTAAGCGGCTCCTGCTTCACTAGTGGCACCCGTCGTGCAACTGTTCTTGCGACACGAACACAGATGACGAACATCGTGTGAAATGGTAATCGTGTTAAACACCAGTATACGTATTATAACAGACACACTTTGTACATCGAACAAATGTAAATCTCCAAATTCTGTTTTTCATTATTTCATTGTTAATTTTGTTTTATAGTTCGTTATTATTTCCATTTATTATAAATTCGTTTTTATAAATTTATTTTACAATCTGAAATGTCTGAACATGACAAGCGTACCTGTTATTTAAATAGTAATTATGTTTTTTGATTACACCAAACACACCCTCTTCACAATGGAATACTTTGGTGACACTCTAGTATGTGAAACTTTAAATTCATTAGTTTTTGCAAAATTAGTTTGCTTAGATAACTTGCTTAAACACAGTTTTATATTGTCTAAATTTAGCCATATGTCGTGTCCACTTATCTATGATAGTCATAGTAAACATCATTTCTAAAACTACCCAAACAAGGCCACGATTCTCCTAGGTTGAAGTCACCGCTACAAAAATTCTACGGTCATCATCACGAACTGATGGAAATATTTATTTTGTATAAATGGTAATGGATCTTTTCCCCTAATATGTAGATGGTTTACGTTGGTTTAGTTTATGATACTTAGCGCCACTTTCTACAATATTTCAGTAATTTCGAGGCGGGCCAGCTTTATTGATGGAGGAAACCGGAATATCCAGAGAAAACCACCGACCTGTCACTGACAAACTTTATCACAAAATGTTGTATCGAGTACACCTGGCTATGATCTGGATTCCATCTCGTAATTTTAGTGGTGATACGCACTAATTGCACTAGCAATTGTAAATCCAACTGCCATACGTTCACGACCACGACGGCCCCTTATTGTGTTGATCTTTTCTTTCCTGTATCACTAATAAGACTTTTACCAGACTATATTATATGAACAACACGATATGTGTCTTATAAGAAACAAGAACTGATTACAGCCATTTTTTTTGTCTTCATTCTGTGTTTTGTGTCCAATGGTGCCTGTTTCTCCGGATTCACCATTCTTTATTGCCCATTCGGTGGTTTTCTCTAACTTTTAATCTACCTTTGCACGAACATTTTGTTATCATGTGTATGAGAAATTTTCTTATTGCTTGATGATAAACAAAACGTAATGAAAAAAAGCGATATATCAAACTTGGTGTATGAATAATTGGACATATTTTAAATGAATCAAATGATTATATGAAAAGCAAACGTGCACATTTTAGCACAGCCACTAAATCGTTATGTATTTTCCCAGGTATGAAAATGACAGATATGTGTGTGAAAGTAGCATACTATAAACATTTGTGAGAAATAACATATGAAGTTTATTATTGAAGCTTGAACTAGTGTTTTGACAGAAAACAATAAACAAAATATCAATTGTGCAAATAAAGGGGATACCATTTTAAGTAGTGTAATAAGACGGCTACATAAACGCTGTATACAGTTGTGAGCAATATGTCTGGATGTTTTCAGTGCAAGCAGTTTTAAAAACGGATTTCAGTCACAAATTGTGTACAAACAAATACAAATTTTTATAGCGAAACAGGAAGTGACGTGGTGGTCTGTATGGTGAGGAATTTTATCGAGTCAGTACTATAAAAGATGTATCTATGAGTGTGTTATATGTTTTCTCACTTCATACGTAAAGCTCTCAGGAATGAATTTGAATTTTGGTGCTTAACGGCACTTTCAACAATATTTCAGCTATATCATGGCGACTAGTTTTAGTGGTGAAGAAGCAGGTGTACCTGTAGAGAACCACTGACCCTGGGCAAGCAACTTGTAAACTGTATCACTTGCGGCTGTAAGTCGAGTGCACCTTTGTTGTAATTTACAAAGCTGCGCGTGAACCCACGTCGTATGGGTGATAGTCTTGTATGAGTTGTTAGATCCAACGACCTAACTCACTGAGCCACCCGGGCCCCTCAAGCTCTCAGGAAAGTATATGTTTGAGTACATTAAGACTAGTTTAACCTACCACTATTGTTTAAGTGCCTGTATCAGGAGAGAAAAGCAACTGGCCATGCATATGTGTTTTAGGGGTACGGTTTTCTTACTTTATTTCTGTGATTTTACGATTGGATTTTGTTATTGTTTCGACGATGTGTTATTGTTAGTTTTTTTTGTCTTTTTATTTTGCTATTACAGGTTAGAGAAAACCGAAAGGGCAATCAATACTGGACAATCCAGAGACATGCAACATTGTGCTGAAGACTCAAAATGAAGAAAAAACCACAATATGGAAAACTAAAAAGATGGGCAACACAGATCCATCAAAAACACAGAGGATAAGCAGTTTCTGCTTCTTACATGATATCCGCAATTTTACTCATATTCTAAAGACGT
>MJUT01030116.1:920-25440 GCA_002080005.1 Gigantidas platifrons | reverse complement strand
TGTGATAGGATCATTTCATTATATACAGTCATTTAATTTAAACCAATGAGATGAATGATTTAGAAAAGTCAGTGAAATATGATTGCTGAAATTACCAGAGGAGGGAATTATCGTAAAATTCTTGACCGGCACCACAGTGGGAATAGTCATGCAGTAGATTTTAGAATGCAATAGCAAAACTACTGTCATGTTTTTATAAAGGAAAACAGAGAGTGAAGCATAATAAAAATAACTAACTATGATATAATACTATACTACTATGACATTGTACAGTTATATTGAATTTGATTAATAAAAATGTCGACCACTTGCTTGATAAAAATGGTTTGTGATGTCAATTTTACACATGATTGGAAATCATTCCAAGTAATTTAGCACCACATTGCGCAGAACGTGCTGTGTCATGTAAACTCTTGATAAGATCGGTTCCTTTCTGTATAGCTGCAGAGGATAAGCGCCATAGATCTAGCATCCTTAGTGTCCGGCGTACCGTCCCGGGTTGACTATTCTTTATCTGGTTTATTTCATCATTTGAGAAGCCAAGTTTCTTTGCCATGGGTTCCCAGTCAGCAGCTATAGCATATGCCATTTTCTCTAAGTTGTCATTTGATAAAATACCTTGAATAGAACATAAATTTACAATGTGAACGCAGTAAATTTTTAAAAACTATTGACCCTTCCGGAAGATAATTATATGCAACAATATACGCTTAGTCTATAAAAAGGTAAGCTTTTGTTGTTATTTTTTTCTTAGGCTAAATCGATTAAATCGATAAAAAACACTTCATGTCTCCAATGGTCAAACGATGCTGTTCTATCGATATGATGTATCGATATGTTGTAACGACATATTCTGTTGTAAGGATATACTGTTTGCACAATATTATGTTTGAACAGTATGTTGTTGAAGCCATAGTCTGTCGTCACGATATATATTTGTAGTGATATGGTGTAATGATATGTTGTTACTTAAAACGATATTTTGTTTCCAAAGTACTCACTCGCCAATTTTCTGTTGTGACCGTCATGATTGGCTTATCCATATGAAAATTCAGTGCTTCAACTGATAGAATACATATTTCCCATATGGCTTCATTGGGCGTTATGACTTCACAATAGGTGGCATAATGGGTAGTAGACATAAGCCCTTCCGGATCATATATTATTCCTCTCACTATGTGAAAATTATTGTTATCCGACTCTGTGTTATATGGTTGAGTCTGTTTCAATGTTTCTAGTGTTCTTGTTTCTTGTTGTTGTACTCGGATCGTCTCTTTACTCGAATATCTCACCGGAAGAAGGAACTATGAAATGGTGAGATATTTCCTTGGTTTGTTAGATTGTTTGATGTTTATGTTACTCTGTGTTTCGATATAAGCATATTTATCTTAATATTCTAAAATGCTACAAACGTTTGACATGCAAATGCCATGGTGAACTAAATTGTCGAAATACTGAGCAACTGTAGAATGATAGCACCCTGAACTAATATTCCATCATCAGAGGTATACAAGTGTAACAAAATTGTCGAAATACTGAGCAACTGTAGAATGATAGCACCCTGAACTAATATTCCATCATCAGAGGTATACAAGTGTAACCTTCCGACATGACAGTACGTGCATGTAATAATGAGCCTAAAAAGGGACTTCTAAAATCAATAATATTCTTGATTATTTTTTACATAGACTTGTCCTATATTATTTATATTTGGAAACGAGAGTTTCACATTATATTGAATGCACATGTACTTTGAATATTGTTTTATTGCAGTTTTTAAGGGTAAACTTTTGAAATTACATTAAAGTGAAAGTACATCTTCCTATTTTGTGATAGGTTACTTCTATAGCGCCTTCGGTTTGTATAAAACCTATATTATATTCTTTATTTAAGAGCTTCATTTATATACCTTTTCCAGGAGTATATGGTTTAATAAACAGCTCTGCCTCAGATTCAAGCTTTGGATCATGATGGGCTGTAATTATCTTTTGAATCTAAAAAAAGCATAGCACATTCTATAAAATGAAACACAACGCTTACGAGTCTTAAGTAACCAAACGATAGAGAATACCAAAGGGGCAATCAATAATGGACAATCTATAGGGTACACAAGACACAAGATGAAGACACACAAAGCAAAAACACAACACAATGTGTGTTGGACACCATTATACTCGAACAAACACAACTAACGTAAATAAGAGGTCCTTATACAAACAACTGGAGGTAAAGACAAACCCAACATCGGTTTTAGAATTTGTAGAAATGACGCACACACAACAACTCGAAAATAAAGGATTATTCAAAACGACTTTCTGGCGACACTTTCTGATTTATTTAATATAAGCCATGCTATTTGCCATTCTCTTAATATGTTGCTGTGCTGTATTTAATTACTGGTTGATTCCAATTATTGTAATTTTCATTTTTTTATGTAGGTATAAATGTGTAGCTAAGAAAACGGGAGATTATGCACAGAATCAAAAATAACTGGCTCTCAAAGCGTCACCAAGGATGACTGTTAGCATACTGTTGTTGATATGTATTTACTGCTGGAAGCTGTCGTGCAAGATCGAAACATTCCAAAGCACGAGACACTCATCTACATTCCATCCTTACGGAGAATTGTGTGTTTGGTTCGTTCTTCATAGATAGCAGACACCCTATTTGGAGGGTTACTACATCAAATTGCAAAACTGACTTATTTTATACTCGGTGGTTTAAAGCTATGGCGATGGTGATTACTTAGTCTAAAACTAGAGATATCGGGTAAACGGAACCAGGCCCCATCGTCAAAAAACTTTCTAGTACGAATTTCCCACTTTTATTTCAAAATGATCCAATCAAAACACAGTATTTAATGACTATGATTTACTTATACTTCAAAATTATACTTCCGTATTTATTGAATATGTCTTTCTGATTGGGTAGTTTTCGAGTACAAAACAAAATACTTGAAAGTGTAACGACAGTCAGATCAGGTGATCATAGGTAAACGTACCTTAGCAAAAATGACAATTATGTATACATTGTTTATAAATGATAGAAATTCACTTTACCTTATCGTAATCAAACTGTGCGTGATTATTTGCCCAATACAAAATAAACGCCTCACAGCGTTCTCGTTGTGGTGCCCCTATTCTTTCTTCATCAACATATTTAACTATTTGATGATATAGGTGTTTGTCCAAGTCTGTCAAATATCCTGCATGCTTAACCCATCTTGTGGAGTTAAAATTATCTTTAGTAAGTTGCCAAGCAATAAACTTTGCTAACGCCTTCACTGTAAGTATGAAAAAAAATATTTATAATGTACGATGATTATTACAGTGTGTATTTACATATTTTTTAATTGCAGTTTCAATTATAATACATATATGCAATAGGCGTTATTTTGATATATGTATTTCACTGGATTAACATACTGTTTTTCACTTTATTATAAATATATCAACATAACGTGAAACAAGAAGACTTGGCAGTGACTAGCTACAGGTCGGTTGTTTTATCCGGGTACCCCGGTTTCCTCTACATATAAACCTGACAACTACAATGTAACTGAAATATTATTGAAAGTGGCGTTAAACACCATGACGAAAAAAGAAGGATTTTTGTGTATTGTTTACCTATATATTAGTTATTGCCATATATTACTGGGCAATGACATTAAATGATGGAATGGTCGCATATTTTCACTAAGATGGGATGATTGGACAATACAAACAAGCTGACCCCCTCCACTCACTTTATTGAAGTGCATATTGCATGCCATAAAGATGAGCTGTGATGTACATGTGTGTTAGGTGTATTGAATTTATCTATGATTATTTTTTTTATCAGATTTTGAAAATATTCCAAAAGTGTAATAGTTTTGTTTTTCATTGTATATGCTTTCAATTTTCATACCTGGTACGTCCAATGTGTAAGGGAAGTTCCCAATTACTTCTTCTAGAGGCTGAAAAATGCAATAGACGAGTCCATGAAGCTGAAAGTCTAAATTCTAACTATCTCATATTTTACATCGGAGCTTTGAACAAACATTTTGTTTCACATTTTCTGTCTCAGTTTGTCGTCTTTCCTAAATTTGACATAACACAATAATTACTCGATCTGTAGTTTTATGTGTATGTTTTGTAGATCGTTGTTTGTCCTTTTGTACTTTTTCTTTTGGCCATTGTGTTGTCTGTTCTTCTTCGATATACGGGTTCTGATTACCCCTTTGGTATCTTTTGGCCATTGTGTTGGCTGTTCTTCTTCGATATACGGATTCTGATTACCCCTTTGGTATCTTCAAACTATTCTTACTTGGAATGTATAAATAACATAATTAAAACTCATTGAATTAGGACAAATTTCTTCATATTAATTTGCTAAAAATATATAAAATAAACATATTGTCCCAGATTATTATATTAGGGAAATACAGTAAAATTTGCCTTAAAGGGCACCTCTATATAACTAATCAGTGTATATAAAGGGCACCTCTATATCACAAATCACTGTATTTAAAGGACAGTCTCATTTTTCCCGGTTAATTAATAGTGCATATAATATTAACTTGTATATAAAGAACAACTGCTCATAAAGGCCACATTTTCAGGTTTCATGGAGTGGCCTTTATATACAGGTTTAATTGTATATTGTTCTTGAAGCAATAATAATCAATAACATAAGAGTTTTGGTTGTAGCAACATAGTTCTAGAAATACTTGTAATTCCCCTTCACTTATGCATATTGGCAGTTAACAAAGACTGACATATTTTTACATTCAGATCAACAAATTTGTGTATAATCATTCATAATATCTGTGTATGCACTTTCAATAATTTACCTTTGGAACATATAATACTAGTTTGCCTTGTCTAGGCACAGACAGTCGTCCCGGGGGTACATTGTATGTCAGATACCCATGGTACTTTTCCTCTTCTCCTTGATCACCTTTATTGACAATTTTCAAATTTCTAGAATATCGGTCGAATGGTAGATGTTTGTAAAACTTTATTTTCAAGGACGAATACTTGTAACCTTCTAAGCATAAATTATGCTCGACCTTGATTTCAATTTCTTCTCCGTCCACAACTCCAAATTCAGCACTTTCAGGTGGACCATCATTGTATCCTAGTTTATCAAGGTGTTGCAAAGTTTCAGCAACATTTTCGGATTTTACACATTCTATGATGACGTCATGTGGATATGCGTGTTTTTGACGACATATTACAGAAATGTTTGTGACGCAATTCAAGCCTTCCAGTATCTCAGCTGCTCTACAAATATCTGCATCAGGCATCCCTTCCGGAACAACTAGACCAAGAACTCTATAAATCAAAATATGATTTGCTTTATTTCATCACTTTAGTGTCTTTCAAAAAAACAGGTCATATAATTAAGTTGAATGGAAAATAACATTATTCAAACAATGGTGTTCGTAGAAGAGACAAAACTACCACAAATTATGAACTAATAGCTGTCAGTAAAATGGAGAACATCAATGTAGTATTTTGAATGTGGAGTATGAAAGATACACGCTGTTGTTGTTTATTGAACTATACAGCAAACTGGTGTGCTTAGTTGTGCCATTATTCAAACTGTTATAAGCAGAAACGAGTCGTGCGCACTAAATTAAATATCTACGCTTTTCTTTATGCAATTCGAGACCATTTTAATATCAGACTGGACTATGTGCGGTTCTGTAGAGAACATGTAGGATGTCTGAAGGTGGTTGTTTCTATAATCATACAATTAATGAGGAAGAATAACAAGTATTCTATCACTCACCAAATTATAACATCAAACGAAATAAGAATCTCAACATTAAATATGTGCTATAAATAAAATGTGACAATTTTACACATTTGTTATCTGTTCATATTTCTTACTTACTGAAATTTATTATTTCCCGATGGTAGTTTTAAGAATCTAGCCTTAGGATGTTCATCCGAAGCCTCTATGGGCACTACTTCCCATGACTTTCCAGTAAGCTTTGAGACTATGCAGACTGTACCTTCCTTCTTCTCAAAGTCTAAATTTAAATAACATAAACGACGTGAATTCAATCAACGATGCATATAATGATCAAATCCTATTCATATGTACACTTACTCACGCAAAGTACAGAAATTAAGAAATAAATCATGGAAACCAGAATGTACCTTGAGTTTTAACATGGGTTGGCGGATATTAGTATTTTATCCCGACCCAATCCATGTTAAAACTCAAAACACATTATGGTTTTCATGAATTATTTCCATTCTGATATGTGTACGAGTATAAATGCGGTAGTATACTTTGATTTGAAAATAGTAATTCATATTTAAGTTTGCGAACAATGTCGTACACAATTTATGTTGCCAAATTCGAGCAGACGATAATTCATCAACATGCACATTTACGACGGGAACTTCATCCACATTCCCCGGCGCATGTGCTAATGAGATATGATAATCGATAAATCAAAGCGAAAGAAGGACGTCATGATAGAATATGTGATAAAATTCGCTGGAAGAAGAAATGTCGGAATGTGATGAAGACCCATCAATCGAATTACATTTTCATGTTATTTCATTCGATCAATCAAAGTTCTCGGTGTATATGAACATGTTTGATTAATCAGGGTAGCTTGTGGGGGAAAAGACAACATATCATTGATTTAAATTCACGGGGATTATTGTTCCTCTAATATGGATCTTTGACGAATACATGTGTATTTTGTTTTTTTAATAATAAATATGGTATTTGAATTAACAACTACCAGTGCAATCAGCACCTATCACCATTCAAGTTGTGAGTTCTAATCCCGCTCATAGCGAGTTATACTCGATATACAACATTGTGTAATAAAGGTTTTCAGCTTTTCATGCACAATATGTTACCGGTATATATTTGAATTGCATATCCAGCGTTGGCATAATACGTCCATAAAATATGTCAATATTAAAAACTTAAGCAAACTTAAATGCGACAAATTCAAAATCATACCTGGATCAAAGTCGTTTCCAAAGTCGTCTTCAGATGTCGTTTCTGATGATCTTCGGCTTACATTAACTTGTTCTTTAACATTATTAATTCGCTCGGATACTTTTGGTTGGGTTGTTTTTAAATGATCAAGGAACCTGTCAAAGTCGCTATCGTCGACATTGTGTAGTTTACGTAATATATGGCGGTTCTTGTCCCCCTGTGTCTCCTTTGACTGTGTTAATTGAAACATGCAAAGGTAATTAATCATAATAATAGACTGCGTGTCAAAATAGAAATCAATATTAAGAAGGAAGAGTGGGGATTTCCAACGAGATATATCGTGGTCATTTTTATGTACTTTGAGGAGAGGTACTTGTTCGCTTTGGTGATATTGGTGTCATTTATGTCTTCTATCGTATACATTTAATTTGATTAAACGAAGACATTAACAAATTTTTATATTTAAAGATTAAAATGTGACTTCATAGTAAGTATATCATTTCTGTATACTAGTATATCTAATAATCTTAATAGTGTTTTTATACTCACATGTAGATAGAACTTCCATGACCACATATGGGATGTTTGAACCCATATCACTAGTTTAACACCGTCCCTATTTACTAAAGTGCCTGTCCCAAGCCATGAAAGTGAGCAGTTATGTATTTGTCTGTTGAGGATTTATGTTTTTTCTATTAGATTTTAGAACTGTTCCGACCGTGGTGTTTTTTGTTGTTTTTTTTTAAATTATTTTATAATTATATAATACCTCAAGTTCATCGACAAAATCACTATCGAAAACATCTTCTAACTGTAGATCATTTGGATTCATGTTGTTTACCACCCATCTACTACATCTGTTGAGGGTCTCTTGGTTCACTGTCTGATTCTTGTTTATATCCTTATCAACTTAATTGAACACAATCAGATGTATATAACAAAATAAATGTTGGAAAGTCTACATTATAAGCAACGTATTCAATTTACAAAAAAAGTCTGCCAATGTTTCATTTAGAAATATGGTGGTAAAATGTTCAACCAAAGTATTAAGATCGTTTATGGTTCAATGGGTACTAGTATAGGAATTTCATGTGTGTTGAATGTAAAATGATCGACTTTCGACAGAAGGTGCATGCTTGTTTTGTCATCTTTACACACAAAGCGTACATCATAAGGGAGATACAGCAAAGACCCAATCAGAGTAATATGTTCTGGCTGTGTTGACATCTCTACTACATACTGTTATATCAATCGACCTTTAGAACTAGCTTAACCCAGCCACTTCATATTAAAGTGCCCGTGCCAGTCCAGGAAAGTGGGGGTAATGTATTTGTGTGTTATTGGCATCAGTATTGCCTCCTGTACCAGACCGGGAAAGTGGGAGGTAATGTTTTTTGTGTGTTATTGGTATCAGTATTGCCTCCTGTACCAGACCAGGCAAGTGGGAGGTAATGTATTTGTGTGTTATTGGTATCAGTATTGCCACCTGTATCAGACCAGGAAAGTGGGAGGTAATGTATTTGTGTGTTATTGGTATCAGTATTGCCTCCTGTACCACACCAGGCAAGTGGGAGGTAATGTATTTGTGTGTTATTGGTATCAGTATTTCCTCCTGTACCAGACCAGGCAAGTGGGAGGTAATGTATTTGTGTGTTATTGGTATCAGTATTGCCTCCTGTACCAGACCAGGAAAGTGGGAGGTAATGTTTTTTGTGTGTTATTGGTATCAGTATTTCCTCCTGTACCAGACCAGGAAAGTGGGAGGTAATGTATTTGTGTGTTACTGGTATCAGTATTGCCTCCTGTACCATACCAGGAAAGTGGGAGGTAATGTATTTGTGTGTTATTGGTATCAGTATTGCCCCTGTACCAGACAAGGAAAGTGGGAGGTAATGTATGTGTGTGTTAGTGGTATCAGTATTGCCTCCTGTACCAGACCAGGAAAGTGGGAGGTAATGTATTTGTGTTTTATTGGTATCAATATTGCCTCCTGTACCAGACCAGGAAAGTGGGAGGTAATGTTTTTTGTGTGTTATTGGTATCAGTATTGTCTCCTGTACCAGACCAGGAAAGTGGTAGGTAATGTATTTGTGTTTTATTGGTATCAATATTGCCTCCTGTACCAGACCAGGAAAGTGGGAGGTAATGTATTTGTATGTTATTGGTATCAGGATTGCTTCTTTGAAAGTTTTTGGATTTTTTTGGATTTTGCAATTGTTTCTACAGTGTTGTATTGTTTTTTATTTTTCATTTTTCATCGATACTATAAATATTACGTCTGGCTTATTGGCCTAACATACAATTCACAATGTTCTCACCATGCCAATAAGTATACAATATACGTACATTGTCGGAAAATGTATTTGTTTCACAGCGAATGCAAATTTAATTTTATATTTAACGACAATGTACTTATATTGTTTTTACCCTGCATATCAAAAAGTCCAAACAACTTCCAAATTGTCTGAAAATAGCTGAAACAAGCTTAGTTCTAATTGTTTTCGTCTGTGACTGTTACCTTTTCTGTCGCTCTACATGAACAAGGTACCAGAAATGCTTTATTAGGTTCATGACTGAATAACACTAAAGTTTATTTGACCCGCTATATTAGTGCGTGCTCAAAGTCACACAACTGCAGGATAAAATTAAATTTACTGAGTTTGTCTAAATGCTATGTAGGTATAAAGACAAAACACAATCCACATTGTGTATTTAATTCCACTACTTACCCACCCATCCAAAATCGTACATCTCCATATCCGTATCCTTCTTTGTTGAGTTTTCACATGTTATATTAAAATATGACCCAGCTGTTTTAATATTTTTAAGCTCTTTGTGCTTCTTTGATGCGTTTTTGATGTCTTTTTGTGTCCATGAGACTGCCTGTAAATACATGTCCTATCTTTTAAACCAAGTATGAAATATGTTTACATTTTCAGGCGACACGATGTACATAGAGTTGATTTAACACTCCTAATATTATATATATTCAGACATATTTTTTTTGCACAAAACACCACTTTTGTTTGAAAAAAGGCGACGATGCTTTCTTGGCATACTTCACATACGCTTAATATCAGGCCATTGTATTGTCTGTCCTTTTTCGATTTATGGATTCTGATTACCTCTGTGGTATCTTAAACTCTTCTTCATGCTGTGCTATTTTTGCTAAATTATATATAAATGTGTGATTGTTGTTTAAGGCTAAATGAGCAATCACTATGTCAAGAACAAGTTACGTTCGATGATAATGATGATCATGAAAATCACTTTGTACTAGACCAACACCCTTAAAGTGATAAAGTCTGCGATTTTTCATAGTTCTTAATTGAAAATCAGAACGATAAATCAATAAAATGACCAAATAACCATCTCAGATTAAACATAAACTTGTTTAATTAGATGTAATTAAACAAATTAGTTCTGATCGTCTGCTGGCCAAGCTCATTAATTATTCATGACCCAGTATGATAACACAGAACGCATTGACCCAGATTTATCAAAACAAAGACATGGATGATCTATCCTTAGACTAAAATGTACAATTAATACATGTTTAATGATAAATTACACATATTTACCTATAAGAATAAAATTTATCAATAAATATTTAAATTATTAGCCATTTTCGGTCAAAGTCGGTTTTCTTCCACTATTAGATTTTCCGACAAAAGACATTTTCATCAACAAACCGATTCCGCGCGTACACAGTTAATCATACAGAGGCGGAGTTATCTTGATTGACTTGAATTTGAGTATGCTAATTTTCTGACACAACAGTCTGCAGGGAGACATGTCGCTACACTCGTGCACATTATCCTGATTCCGACCCAAAATAATTTTTGCGCTGATTCTTTAATGATGCGTGTTTTATGAGGATGTATCAAGTATCAATTTCATAAGCTTTGGTTTGTCCCGATCTGAGACCATCCACAGGACCTACTATTCCCAAGTCGAGCACGTTAGCTAAAACACAAAGTATGCGCTTTTCCATTATATTTGAAATACCTGTGCGGAAACCGCTGTTTTGCCAGGAAAAGACTTTGGTGGAAATTTAACTTTTATATTTCTATCCACTTCTGGTTCAAATATTTTGCCATCAACATCAACTTCTGTTTCATCACGCTTGTGTCTAGCAACAGCAACACACTGTACATCTTCAAAATTTTCCACAGCTATTTCTACCCCAACATATGTTACATTCTGTATAATATATATTAAAAATCCAAACATTGTTTTATTACAAACCCTATTTAGAACATATATGATATGCTACATAATAAAAAATCGTTCAAATGATACCTTTGCAACGCCGTAAACTAGAGGCCCATATGAACATGTATTGCTCATTATTCAAGCTGTCGTCCATGTACTGTTCAGATATAATCAGATACCTAGTTCCCCAGGAGAAGAAATAGTAATTATCCCATTGCCTTTTCAGTAAATTTAACGTCTGATCAACATTATAAAGCATTGCCTCTGTAGATATGTAGAAACGCTTGCTTTCAGATGTTTCAGAGGTACCAGACAAGATTTTAAAAACATAGTATCCTACATGTATGTTACTATAGTGGCATCCGCGTTGGTTTCTTAAGCGTACCTAAGCAGTGCAGACCAACATTTCCAAAAACCAATTCCAGCTAAACTGCTTTCAAATGGTCAAAATACGGAAAATTTGCATAATGCACTGTCCTCTGGTTAGGGATTAGGGCTATGGTGTTTAATGCCACTTTCAACAATATTCCGGTTATATCGTGGCGGTCAATATTATTGTTGGATGAACCTGGAGTATCCGGAGAAAACCACAGGCCAGCTGCAAGTCACTGACAAACGTTATCACATAATGTTGTAACATTAGTGGTGATATGCACTGATTACATATGTAGTTATAAATACAACTAGCATAGGATCAGGACCACGACAGTCTCTCACTGCTCTCTGGTATCAGCCATCTAAATGCTAACAGTGTGAACGATCCAATAATCTTCCATATACAGTTGATGATCGTGATTTTTGTAAAAATAGCTCTCCAGGATCGTGATTCTGGTAATTATAACTGTCTATATGTTAGAATATGTTCAAATATGTTTCCCTTTCTTGTAAAATGACAATCTAACAAGGTTACTATTAATTATATCATGTAGCTTTTGAGATTATGATTTGAAATCTGATTATTGGTTCTATGGGACTATGGGCACCAAAAATACACTTTGGTTTATGAAGGAACATTCCTACCAAGTTTGGCTTTAATTGACGTCAAGTGATAGCACCAGCCCATAGTTCAGATAGCCGAATACAACAACAAACAATAAACAGATAGAAATATCAAGCTGTTTGTTATTTGGTAGGAATGTATGGGTAGCAGCTTTGCCGGTGTAATATAACCAAACGGTCTACCAATAAAATGCACAATTTTGTCTTCATCTTCCTGTCTCATAAGCACTTTTCATTCCATATGATGCCATTGAATGCTAAGTGATTTAGGAAAGCGCAAATTCATAAATATGGCTAGTGATTTGATTTTTCAAACTTACCAAATTTCCTGGCAGCTGTATTTTTGGCAATGACTTTCCTGTCCTCCATTTTTCGTTTCCCTTTATCATGAACTTTAACTTTGGATCTAAAGTTTGATCATGTGACACAACTGGTACATACACTCGCATTGGCATCTTAAAATGAAGATAATATTTGTGTTTTTATATATTTGATCTCCGGGGATTTCGAAGAGATGAGGGTTGTGAACCCATTACTTTGCTTCATAGCAGCATAAATTTATATTCAGACTTGGAACAGGTGCAAAAGTGTAATCTTATCCAATTTTTGTACCTATGCCAAAATTTAATTTTCTGGTGAAAATGAATGTATTGCATAATTAAGGAGAAATGAAATAGCTCCATTCTTAAAGTAATGCTACGCTATTTCAAATGAATTGTAGAACATGATTTTCCCTATATAAGCAAGCGTTAGAGAATACCGAAGGGGCAATATAAAATGAAAAATCCAGAAAAACTGGTAACATAGTGTACACAAGACACAGGCAAACAAACCAAAACACAACACAATATGTGTTCTGCTTGATACACATATGTGTTAATATACATAATAAACATTGTCCATTGCATTGTCTGTCATGCTTTGTCTTACGGCTTCTGGTTACACATTGGGTATCTTTTTAGAGACTTTTAAAAGACATTTCCAATGCAATAAGTACACCATTATCAGCACCTGTAGTTCAGCATGATCATCTATGCTTAAATAGACCATGTGATCATGAGGTTTATATATTTGTAAATGTAAGCATAATGAAACGGACAATGTTTTACTAAAACAATATTCTGAAAATTATTGTATCACTAGTTACTTAAACGACCCGAGCATCATATGATATGAAAATCGTGTTTGACACCAGTATACGTAAATAAATACAAAGAAAACACAAATAAAATGTAAATGTATTTTTATAAGTTGTTATATTTATGTAAAAGAAAATTCTAAATAAAGCTTACTTTGTCTCTTGTTTAGTTGCTTCATGTCGTTGTCTCGGTGTTGTAGGGTTTGCATTGGGGCGTAAGGGAGTAATTGTTGCTGACCTCAAATGATAATATTTAATCAACTATATCATGGATAGAGCAAGTTTGGCTTTGAGCATACCTGAAGAAAGCTATTCCACACATGTGTCGTGATCACACAATTTGAGCATACCTGAAGAAAGCTATTCGACACATGTGTCGTGAGCACACAATTTGAGCATACCTGAAGAAAGCTATTCGACACATGTGTCGTGAGTACACAATTTGAGCATACCTGAAGAAAGCTATTCGACAAAACATGTGTCGTGAGCACACAATTTGAGCATACCTGAAGAAAACTAGTCGACACATGTGTCGTGAGCACACAATTTGAGCATACCTGCAGAAAGCTATTCGACACATGTGTCGTGAGCACACAATTTGAGCATACCTGAAGAAAGCTATTCCACACATGTGTCGTGAGCACACAATTTGATATGTAAGTTTTTTATATTTCAATGAGATATTGAAGTCAGCTTTGTAGTAGACAATTATGCTTAGTTATATCTTTATAGTGATAGCTCACTGAAACAACAGTCCGCAGGTAGACATGTCACACCACTCGGTCACAATATCTTGATTCCGATCAACCGACTTTACTGTTGTTATTTTATGCTGCGTGCTTAGCGGAGAAGCAACAAATACCGATTTTAATAGTCCTTGGTTTGACCCGACCGGAACGCGAACCCATTTTTGTATTGGGATTGTTCATTGTATTGTAATTGTATAACTTGTTCTTACTACACAGCTTAAATATAATACAAATATTACACACCTTAAATTTGATTCGTTTGCCATTTTTGGGTTTAATTGTAATTAGAGATGATATGATTTGTTCATCATTTGATTCTGAGCATTTGTCAAGGTCAGCCTTGGCATCACATGGTGGACATACTAAATCACTTTCATAAATACCATCTGGCATAACAAATATAACACAACAAATGTCCTGGCCAAATTTGTTTCGCCTTGCGTTGTTGTATCTGTAAATATAAAATAAAAAAGATATACATGTATATCAAAACAGCCATAAAAACTTGTATTTGGAACAGTTGTGTTGAATACAAAACACAAAACGTAGAAATATAATGCAGTGCGCACTGTGCGTTTTGAAATCAAAATAATCAAACAGAAAGAACTTCAAAGTTCACAAACACGATAGTCAATATCGGATAAGGAAACATATGCCCGAGGGAGGAGAACCTTTTCATATTCTTTTTCAATGAAAACGTTTGTAGCTATTTGCTATACTGGACACGACACTTTTCTGGAATAACCTCAAACAGATACCTCAAAGTCAAAGACTGGAAAACTAAATAACTTAAAAGTAAAAGTAACCCCTTGGGTCTAAATAGGATAGCCTATAATCTGTTAGGATTACCTCTGCCTGAGGGAGACTAACGTTAATTTTTGCAAATTACATGTTTTGGAAACTGTATATATATCTAAAACAAGGCTAAGCTATTGGTGCTGCAGTGTATCAATGGTGTGAGTTTAAATCCCGTCGAGGGAAGACAAACATTTGACAGCTCAAAGATCTAATTCTAACACTGTTTGGTTTAATTGTCAGACGTATATAACTAAAACATATATATATACCAAAACATACACTCCAATCACGGTAAGAACGGCTCTATTAGAACTTAAGGAACAGAGGCTTGTACAGTTACCAGTGATTATTGATTGCCTGTTGAAAGGCAAAATATTCCAACACTATCTTGTGTGTGTAGCTATTAAGCCGTCAATCAATGACAAAAGGAAATGAACGTATAGTATAAAGATGGAAAGTAGAAATAAATACTTACATAAAAGGCGGCCAGTTTTTCCAGTCACGTTTCTTCTTCTCTTCTTCTTGCTTTCTTCGTTTTTCTTCTGCTTCTCGTTTTTCGTTTTCTTTTCGTCGCCTTTCAGCTTCTTCCTTCTCCCTTTTTTCTTTTTCTTCTTTTTCCTTTTCTTCCCTTATCCTTTTCTTCTTTTCTTTCAAAGTTTCAAGTCCCTCACACCACTGATTCATATAATCTTTAACCCTCGTAATATCGGAATAAGACAAATCGGCATTGGTTTCTATTTTCAGAACCAATTCTTCCGTTCTTGCGATAAATTCCATTAATTCATGTTGTTGTTTTGCCAACCTTTGCATCATCTGGACTTGTTCTACTTTTTTCATGTCAATATTTTTTCTATTAAAAATCAAAATTAAGACTGAATTAACAAACAGTATTAGTAAATTACATTTAATATCGATTTCTGTCTTCCTGTGTAATGTAACTTTGCTTCAACGTACATTTATCTTAAGGTGCAATTGGATGCATCTGAAATAATCATAGGTTCGGGATTATAACATTAATTAATCTGGACGTTATTCTTATTGTACCTTCCTTCTATGTATTGTCATATTTCGATCTGATTGTAAATCGCACCGTAGAATATTTTGCCTGTAATACTATATCAACATGTCCTCAACTATGATATAATAAAACGTAGATATCAAATTTAGTGTGCACGACGCGTTTCTGGAATACCCGTCATCATATACGCTCAAACTCGAAGATCCGCTTTACATTTTTTTAATTATCTTTTACAATGGCTGTAAAACTCCACACTGATATTCTAGATGGATCACTGTTCGTCTTCTGTGTAGAATTGAGCTTTTAATTCGACTGAAGAATATGGAGGTAGATATTTAACTAAGTGCACACGATGCGTTTCTGGAATAACTTCATCAGTCCAATGTCATCATAGTCCAAAAAGTAGAGAGTCAAATAACTCAAGTGTATGTGTCGTATTATACAGATTCGTATCGTATTGTGTCGGTTGCGGAGGCTCGTAGGTCCAGTACTCGTATCATGTAAATCAAAGATGGCTTTTGTCTTTACTCCAATAATCACCAAACAGCATGGAGTAATACTACCGACTAATTATCTCTGAGTTAGGCTAGTGATATCTATTCATCACAGTGGAGCAACATATTATAGCTAAACATTTGCTCATTTGGGGAATAAAAACAATAACTCACTAAATAAAGTGTGTATATGAAGCCAAATAAATGAAAACTCATACTTTGGTTGTTGGTATCTAATGTAGAACCCACGACATGTTTTCTGGAATAACTTTTATCAGCTGAATGCAACAGTTTTATTTGTGAAACATCTCTCAATATCTCGTTATAGAACAAATTAACTAACAATAGTAAGGTTTTTTACTCCGTTTCGTTATAAAAGAATTATTGTTAACAAACTGAAAACATCATGCGGCATAATCTTACCCTGTGATAGGAACTCCACCAGGTTTGAATACAATATCACCTACAAATAAACTATTTGGTCTTAGTTATGGCAATGCAATAACTGAATGGTTATATTTGATAAAATAAAAACCAGAAAAATAAAATTTACGTAGTCGGAATAGCTGCTAATGTTAATACAAGATACATCTTTTTTGTTATCAAAGTACTATGAATGTGTGCTAACTGTTGTTTGACGGCAGGTTTTTCCAGACACATCACCGGATTTGCAACTAGATTAACACGACGGGTGTCAGGTGTCAGTAATGGAGAAGGACCTGCTTACCTTTCCGGAGCACCTGAGTTCACCCCCGGTTTTTAGGGGGGTTCTTGTTATTCGATCTTTAGTTTTATGGGTATGTTTTGTAGATCGTTGTTTGTCCTTTTGCACTTTTTCTTTTGGCCATTGTGTTGTCTGTTTTTCTTCGATATACGGATTCTCATTACCCCTTTGGTATCTTCAAATTCTTTTTTGTGTCAAAGACTAATTTACGGATGGCCATTCTTTTGAAATCTATTTTTGAGTAGAAATCGCATTAGTATTATTCCCAATTGATAATAGTCAATTGACTGTTCATGAAAATAAAATTCCCACATGACTGACTGTACATGAAGCAAACAAATCATCATATTATGTAGGCAATATGTAGTAAAACTGATAATTAAGGAAAGCATCAGAACACTAAATTAAACGAAATCTCATTTGAAATAGATTAACTCACAGTCTTATGTCTCTTGTACACAATCACAATTATGTAAAACAATATAGATTAATAAATATAAATATTTATGCGTTTATGGTTGAGCCAGAGATATAAAATTCTGATTTTTTTTATACGTCTGAGTTTTCCCGAATCGTGCAATTAAATTCTGTGTGTGATTATAAAGACACATCAACACTTATTTTCACTTTATATGGTTCACAGTGTTTGATAAAATGATTTATGCTGCAATCCCTACAGTTTCTGACTATATAAAGGCGTACGTATTTAAACTCTTTGCTTTTTGGATTCAACAAAGTCTTAATGGCTCATTAATTGAGTATGGTATGATATCAATTCCAGATAATAGACCGTGGTTTTATATATGCACAATCATTAAGCAGAATAATCCATAAAGATATCAAACAAAAAAGGTTATTTATATTACAACATTCTTTATACTGTGACGTCAATGATGAATCCTGCTCAAATATCTACTTCTCCCGGGGGCAAGGGGAAACATTCTTAATGTCAGGCTAACGGAAGAGGGTCCCAGCTATGGATAGAATATCTCCGCTGCCTTGTAGATAACTTAGCAAAGTGAAAGGCTAAGGGAGATAACCCTGACAGAAAATCCAGGTAGATGAAACTTATGAGCAGGGTGAATGCAATCATCTATTGGGACAACCCAGAATAAAAACCCGATCCAATAGTGTACGTTTGGAGCTACCAATTATACCCTGTAAAAACATTAAGTTACTGAAACGACACCAATTGAAAATAATATTAACTCTGTTAATGATCAACAAGATAACTCCAGCCAAGCCAATGGCGGAATGACATCCCGTAGTGAAATCCCTGATAGGGAATGAAAGAAAGTCTCTTGGGACCAAAGGACAAACTTACGTGTTGGAGATTGGAATGTTCGCACAATATGTGAAACATCAAAACGGCACAAGTCACCAATGAAATGCAGAAATACAACCTTGATAGTCTTGGAATAAGTGAGGGTCGTTGTCTAGGATTGGTTACAATTAAGGGAGATGGCGACAAATTGTTAATACGTTATGTCCCATCGGGGATGAAGATGATAATTATGTAAGCAAGTCGATGATGAATGACGTTTTAGGCAAAGCCTATAAATTGGCATTCTAAGGTTTGTTTGAAAACCCCATTTAAAGGTTCATTTTACATGTAAGAGTTATACAGTGACATACGAATATTATATTCAGTCATAATATAAATATTATTTATTATTTTATTCCTATGAAACAGAATATACCTCTCAATAGATTGTTTTTCATCAATTCTTGAATCTGTTCTCCAATCTTGATGCTACATTGCTTTATTAATTCCCTAATTCTTTCTAACTCATCTCCAATCTGTTCAGCATATGTGGAAACTTGTTTAATAGTTTTCTTTGTGTTCGCCATTGTTTTCGTCACAGCGGCTTCATATTTATCAAATGTCATATCAGTGTCATCGGGATTAGGTAAACGTTTTAGTAAATCCCGTTGAGCATGAAGCAAGCGTAGAGCCTCGACGTCCATTGTAGTTTCTAAAATTATAAAATTGTATATTACCAGACAATTGATAGCCATTGTATCACATCTATTTAACTTAGTCGATTATGATAATGTAGATATCGAAGAAGAGTTTGAAGATACCAAATGGGTAATCAGAATCCGTATATCAAAGAAGAACAGACAACACAGGCCTAATGAAAAAGTACTAAAGGATAATCAACGATCTATAAAACATACATATAAAACTAAAAATCGAGTAACGCGAACCCCACTAAACCGTGGGGTTAACCCATGTGCCCCGGATAGGTAAGCAGTTCCTGCTCCACTAGTGACACATATAGTGCACACGCAGGTAAGTTATTTGACGATTATCAGAATCAACAATAAAGGTACCATTATGAAGTAATATACTAGATTCTACGTAAAAGGAAAAGTTCTGAATATAATGTTCCCTATGGCTTTAGACAAGATGTAGTTACAGAATCAAATTGAATGACAATTATCACCACCACCACCACCCTTACCCTAAAAAACGTGGGGAAAGACACAGAGTCATGATGATGTTGCAATGACCATAAAATAGTTGAATACAAACTAAAAGATTTTAATCATTTTTGAAATAGTATCTTTGTCAATCAGGATGAGTGCACAGTATGTATCAGAATGTTGTGTTTCATCGATTTCAGTTTATTTATTTGTATATTCATCAATTGTTTTAGGACATGTACCAATAGAGATAATATATTATTTGGGAGGCGTTTGGCAGTGTTTTTTTAATTTTGATATTGAGTCTTGCTGGACGCCACGATATAGCTGACATATTGCTCTAATGTTGACATTAAGCACCAATCAATCAAGGGTCCGGGTGGCTCAATGAGTTAGGTAGTCGGATTACCTAACAACTCATACAAGCTTATCACCAATACGGTGTGGGTTCGCGCTCGGTTTTGTAAATTACAAAAAGGGTGCCATCGACTCGCAGCCGGAAGTGATAAAGTTTACCAGTTGCTTGCCCATGGACGGTGGTTCTCTCCGGATTCTCTGGCTTCTTCAATCACTAAAACTGGTCGCCATGATATAGCTGAAATATTGATGAAAGTGGCGTTAAACACCAAAAATCAATCAATCAATCAATCAATCAAGTCTTCAGGGTAAAGGGTGAAGGTTATTCTAGAAATGTGTTGTTGTGCGCACTTAATTAGATATCTCCATTTTATTTGTAATGACTAGGCCTCTATATTGTTTATTTGTAATGGCTAGGCTTCTATATTGTTTATTTGTAATGTCTAGGCCTCTATATTGTTTATTTGTAATGGCTAGGCTTCTATATTGTTTATTTGTAATGGCTAGGCTTCTATATTGTTTATTTGTAATGGCTAGGCCTATATATTGTTTATTTTGAAAAAAAAATCTAAAATATCATTTTGTCGCTGGTGAGAACTCGCTTAGACAGGATTTAATGATAAGTTTGATTGTATTGCTGATAACCAATAGCAATACTAATATCACGTTTATTTATGGCTGACATATCTCGCTATATTCTACCCTCTTCTTTTTTAAGTGGTTAAAAATCCAAAAATATCACTATTTTCAGCTATGAAAAACCAATACCAACTGTACGCATCCTACCTAGACATTATTTTAAACAAATTTAAATACCTTGATCTCATGTTCACCTTTTTAATCTAGTAGATAGTATGATATAGATAACATAATAGTCTACCAAGGTACGGAATCTTTTTATACATTAAGTTCTTGATGGGAATACCAATTAACTATTTATGTATATGAAATTCAACCCGCCCCCACAAACACACAAATACAAATATTTTAAATATATTGGAACAAACTTGTCTCAACATCGTTTTGTGTTGTAAGAGTATATATATATATATATAGTTTATGGATAGCTGAATATTAAATAAATTTTTCATGAAATTCCCCCTAAAATATTGAATATACAAATCAACTTGCTACAGAAATGTTTCGTCGTATGATTTTGATTTAGATTTTTGGTGCTTAACGCCACTTTCAGCAATATTTCAGCTATATCATGGCGACCAGCTTTAGTGGTGGAAGAAGCCGGAGTACCCGGAGAGGACCACCGACCATGGTAAACTTTATCACTTGCGGCTGCGAGTCGAGTGCACCCTTTTTGTAATTTACAAAGCCGGGAGCGAACCCACACCGTATTGGTGATAGGCTTGTATGAGTTGCTAGGTCATAGAACTACCTACCTTATTGAGCCAACCGGGCCCTCTTCGTCGTATGATAGTAACTAGTGGTGCCTTGAGAAATTTATTCTGGCTGATAGGTACTTTTGAACTATTACTTCGTCGTATGATAGTAACTACACATGTAGTAGTTCAAATGTACCTATCAGCCAGAATATTTCTCAGGGCACTTTGATGTCACATAAGTAAGTAAGTAAACTTTATTTAAAGTCGGCATAGTATGTACAAGTAAACAAATAAACACGAGCTCAGAAGAGCTCTTGAACCGACTATATATGTTTATACATATAAATCACCGATATTTTACAACGATATTTTTCACATAGCTATATATGTTTATACATATAAATCAACGATATTTTTCATATCAATTTTGTTGCTTGGCAATATATAATTATTATATTATTTTTTTTAATTTTACCTATTCATATTTCTTTTAAGTTTTAAATTTCTTAAATTATCTTTGTTTGATTGACCTTATTCTATTTTTTGTTGTTGTTTTTTTTTTTTTACTTTATTTTTTTTTTCTTTGTGTGTGTGTGTGTTTTTTATCTTTTTTGTTTTTGTTTTTGTTTTTTTTTATTGATGTCTATATGTCAGAATTAACAGAATGAACATAGCAGAAATATATGTATTACATAAAGGAGCCCGGGTGGCTCAATGAGTTAGGTCGTTGGATTTAACAACTCAAGCCTATCACCAATACGGCGTGGGTTCGCGGCCGGCTTTGTAAATTACAAAAAAGGGTGCACTCGATTCGCAGTCGCAAGTGATAAAGTTTACCAGTTGCTTGCCCACGGTCGGTGGTTCTCTCCGGGTACTCCGGCTTCCTCCACCACTAAAATTGGTCGCCATGATATAGCTGAAATATTGTTGAAAGTGGTGTTAAACATCAAAAATCAAATCAAATCAAATTATATATACCATTGCTATAAAATGTAATTATTGTAAATATATTATTACTTGCTGATGCATGGCATATATAATTGCATGTAAATATGCGAGATGACTTTTTGTAAGTTGGAATAACTTGTATTCAAACCAAATGTTATATAGTTAGAAATAAAATAACATTAATCGAATATATCAATAAAATTATTTTCTAAAAATAGATATTATTATTGTATGTCAAAATCAATAGGGAAATTTTCCAATTACCGGTAAACATATATAAAACGTCATTTACTAAGATAACAAGGTCACCAAAATTTTAAATGACGATCTTAATAATAAGTCTTTATTCCATAAGCAAATACGACTTATAGGATTTACAATACAAATACATTTTACATTATACAACATTATACAATTATAAACATTACAATATAATATAATATAGCGGAGAATGGCATACATAATAAAATAATTTTCAACAGAAATACATGTATATAAGTTTTACAATCAATTAATTAATTAACAGGAGTTCAAATGATTAAATATCAATATAATGAAGGTGTTGGTTAACAGTCATATTTGTGTATTGCATTTGTTATAACGTTGAGAACAATAGATGAAATTAGGTGTCAGTTTAAACGCATTTGTTAAACAAAAGCCTAGATTGGTAATATTACATCATTCTCTCAATGTTGTTGTTCTTTTATTGCGAAAATACTTATTTTTCAATGATTGATTGGATGCTTGATGTTTAACGCCAAGCTTAGCAGCATTTCATATTTATCATAGCGCTTTTTCTTCTTCTTTTTTTTCCATTGTAGTAGACTTAATTGAGTATTATGTGATAAAGGTAACTCAAGATTTGCCTCATCCTCACCCTTAAAAGAACTGCTCATTTGTTGGATACATCTGCAAAATCAGTTGATGAACCAATGATTTCTGAATTCACTAGGTTGTGAAACTGTTAACGTGTGTTTAACTCCAGGTCAAAACCAAGGATCATAAAATTGGTATTTGATGCTTCTCTACTAAGCATGCACCACTTACAAATGCGAACAAAGTCTGGTTATCTCGAAATCAACCGGCATATTGTCTCCAAGTGGAGCCATATGCATACCCGCGGATTCTTGTTTCAGCGAGTAACTGCTATGGAGCCTCCAGTCTATTGTAATGATCTAATGCAAAGGGTCATTGAAACAAACAATAACTTGTTCTCTAGTAAATCTGATCAAATGTCCACTTAGCATTACACAACAATCCTTCACTCACTTATTTTAAGGCAACGCGAGTAATGAGTTTATTCATGATTTGCATAATTGAAAACGATATATGAAATTAAGTTATTGTAAAATGTTGTTCTTTGATGCAATTACGATATATTTAGAATACAATTAAAAGCCTTTTTACATTGTGATAATGAGCCTATCATAATCCAGAGACAGACCCATGTTCTTATCTTATGCACAGAGGAAGACGTACAATATCTTAATCAGAAATGTATTCAATGCTTTGAAAAATACATGTTTTGAAAAATACAAAATTTGAGTATACTTCCGAATATACAAATGAAATTAAATAAACAATAATATATACACTGGTGGTAGAATGGAAGGACACCATGATCTTAAGTTGTATAAATGAATACTTACTTTATAGTATTACATGTACTTCAGTCAACGCTTACTATACAAGTCCCTACGGTAAACGAGCTACATGTATATATACGTCTTCACTAGAAAATTTCCTATGAATTTAAATTCATTTCTCGGAACTTCTTTGACGATGTGTACCGTTTTATCCATTTAAAAATTCAGTACGATAATAAACACCAATTATATCTTTTCAAGTTTTTCATCTTATGATTATTTTTAAATGTTACTCATTAGAAATGTAGTATTGAATGAATTCATGTTGATTTAAATTTAAAGGCGGAAGTTTAAAGATCACAGTTGATTGAACATGCATGAAAAAGGATCCCATTATTACCAAGGATACCATTAAAATATTACCAATGTTTTTTTTAAATGTTTTATTTCCAAGTTTTGGGTATGTTCGTTGGTTAGTTTTGTGATCAATCAACTTTAGTTCAATTCTGCCAACACAAAGGATATAATGTGTACCAGTCATATTTTTTTCGATTAGCTAAAACTAAGTTTTAGCGGAGTTTGGTTGGTTAATTTATTGTGCTTAACGCCACTTTCAACACTAGTTCAATTATATCGTAGTGGTCAGTTTTATTGATCGGAGAAACCGGAGTACCCAGGGAAAACCACCGACATGTCTCAAGTTACTGACAAACTGTATCACATAATGTTGTATCGAGTACACCTCGCCATGAACGGGGTTAGAACTCACAACT
>MJUT01030106.1:119930-131937 GCA_002080005.1 Gigantidas platifrons | reverse complement strand
CAGAACAATGTGTGAGTGCACTAGTTAAGAGTGGAAGGAAAGACTGGGAAGATCCGAATCAGAACAATGTGTGAGTGCACTAGTTAAGAGTGGAAGGAAAGACTGGGAAGATCCGAATCAGAACAATGTGTGCGTGCACTAGTTAAGAGTGGGAGGAAAGACTGGGAAGATCCGAATCAGAACAATGTGTGCGTGCACTAGTTAAGACTGGAAGGAAAGACTGGGAAGATCCGAATCAGAACAAGGTGTGAGTGCACTACCGTTATATCCGGCTTTATATATCCTGTATAAATATAAATATGATAACGTTATACGCGGTTTTATATATCCTGTATAAATATAAATAGGATAACGATATATCCGGCTTTAGATATCGTATATAAATACAAATAGGATACCGTTATATCCAGCTTTATGTATCCTGTATAAATGTAAATAGGATAACGTATATCCGGCTTTATATATCCTATATAAATATAAATAGGATAGCGTTATATCCAGCTTTATATATACTGTATAAATATAAATAGGATAGCCCTATATCCAGCTTTATATATCCTGTATAAATATAAATAGGATAACGTTATATGCGGCTTTTTATATCCTGTATAAATATAAATAGGATAAAGATATATCCGGCTTTAGATATCCCAAATAAATACAAATAGGATACCGTTATATCCGGCTTTATGTATCCTGTATAAATGTAAATATGATAACGAGTATCCGGCTTTATGTATCCTGTATCAATATAAATAGGATAGCGTTATATCCAACTTTATATATCATGTATAAATATAAATAGCATAACATTATATCCGGTTTTATATATCCTGTATAAATAGGATAATGTTATATCCGGCTTTATTACATACTTAGTTAAAATAAATGCATTTTTGTATGACCAATATGACCGGAAGTAAACTGTCCATATTTTCACACCCCGGGAAAATAACCGATTATTGGATTACTACAAGATCATTTCCATATCGAGGCCCATATTGGCCGGGCCAATATGGGCCTAGACTTCGTCTCAGGCCAATATGGGTGTCTCTTTTCTATATGTCGAAAGTATGTAATAAATAGTTTAATACATGGGCATTTCCATATTGGCCTGGTTATCATCCCTCGACCCATATTGGCCCTCGACTGCGTCTCGGGCCATATGGGGGTCTCAGGATGATAACCAGGCCAATATGGAAATGCCCATGTAGTAATCTGTATTTATATACCTTGTATAAATATAAAGAGGATAACGTTATATGCGGCTTTATATATCCTGTACAAATATAAATAGGATAACGATATATCCTGCCTTAGATATCCTATATAAATACAAATAGGATACCACTATATCCAGCTTTATGTATCCTGTATAAATGTAAATAGGATAACGTATATCCGGCTTTATGCATCCTGTATAAATATAAATAGGATAACGATACATCCGGCTTTATATATCCTATATAAATACAAATAGGATACCGTTATATCCGGCTTTATGTATCCTGTATAAATGTAAATAGGATAACGTATATCCGGCTTTATGTATCCTGTATAAATATAAACAGGACAATGCTATATCCAGCTTTATATATCCTGTATAAATATAGATAGGATAAAGTTATATCCAGCTTTATATATCCTATATAAATATAAATAGGATAACATTGTATCCGCCTTTATATATCCTGTATAGATTTATTACCTTATCTATCTATTTATGGATGCATTACCTGTATCTATCTATTTATAGATATATTACATGTATCTATTTATTTATAGATATATTATCTGTATATATCTATTGATAGATATATTACCTGTATCTATCTATTTATAGATATATTACCTGTTCCACATATCATCTTCTTCCATTTTGTTGGGATTTCTATGTAAGACAAGCCAATCAAATCGGCCGAGTATAATCTATAATAAATTCTACAACTGCTGTAGTAATATAAATTGTCGTCTTAGTAGATCTAAAAAGGTTTCAAATATCAATTTTACCTGAATTTTAACTGATTTCCCCTAATAGATTTAATGTGGTTTTAAATAAGTGTGTATTTACTGCATTGCACGTGGCGTTGTAAAATTTTGTGTAGTAAACATGACATTGACATGCTAATGAATGAATGAAATCGACATGCTTTGTTTTTAAGTTGAAACGGAAGAAACAGGTACTTGCACTCGTCCTTATTGAAAATCTGAGATTTCTTCCACTCGTGAATTGGTTAGAAAATCCCATTAGCTTTCGTAAATTGTTCTTTTCTAAATCCTGAAACTCCCCAAAAAATTCTCAAATAGGGGAATCTGAAAGAATAATAAATATGGATTAATAAGATTAGGACCCAACGGTCTGACGTCATCATGTCGATAAAGGGAGATAATTTAGAAATTAAGGAATACTATTAACCTTAATACGATTTGCAACGTTATTGGTTCATTTTTTGTGTTGTTACTTTGTGTATTTTTTTTTTATATGTTTTTGTTTTTTGTATGTTTTTGTTTTTGATTTTGCTTTTTTTTGTGATAAAGCATGGGTATCAGAGTTATTTAGGAAAAAAATATATGATATCTATAATTAACGTTATTCAGAATAAGAGAGATTAAAGATGAATTTGCTATAGAAATAAGAAACAAATATGCTTTGTGAAACAACAGAAGAAAGGGGCATTAACCAACTGAAATGTGTTTTTCTTTAGTCCTTGGTGAGGTCTCTTAATTTTCATTGTTTTACATATACAATCAAGCCAGAATATAAAGGGCACTCATGTAAATCTGAAAATGTGCCCTTCATGAGCATGTGTTTTTTTTTACACAGTTTAAAATCATATGCCCTATCCATTAATGGGAAGATGAACCTGCCTTTTATATACAGTGATTTGGTATAAAGAGGTGACCTCTAAGGCAGGTTTTAGTGTGCATGTCTGTACTAAGCAGATTCTGAACATATGCCGTAGACATTGTCTTTAAGTGCAATGATTTTATGTTAGAGATGATGATTCGTTATGTTGATATTTGTGTTGACGATCACTGTGTTAACTTTCTATTCATACTTATATCTATAATTCTCAAGCAATACTGGCTACCCTGTTTAGGTCCTGTATGTTTAGATTTACTTGCTAAAAAGACTTTTAAATTATTTGGCTTTCCAATCTGTTGATTATGAGCGCATTAGAAGAAAGTTATTCCACAAACGCGTCGTGCATTCTACTACGTTTTATTAGATATAATATTGACATATTTTTGTTCTGAATTGACGATATATTCCTCATTACGGAGTGTGTTTTTGTTAATGCGTTGCCAAGCGCATTTTTTTGGTTTCGTTTGTCTTCGGTGGTTATAGTCTGTTTTCATAATCTAACCTGTGTTTGTGCTTGTCAATGGCGACGGACATGTGTCTTGGTTGCTTTGGACAGTTGTAGATATTATTATCATTTTCAGAAATCAAATCCACATCATGAAATATAAAACACTGGTAATTGTAGATATTCAGAGCCTCTACAAACCCTATATTCATTAGCATAAATTTTGACACACCATTCTGAAAAACAATGCAAAACAACTATTAGTGAAAGCAGTATATACATTTACATTCAATCCGGACAGACAAAACAAGAAGAGTTTGAAGATACCACAGACAGACGGCGTGTTTCGTATATGGTACAACTTGCGAGTGGATACGACAAACAAAACATATTGGTGGTCATTTGTGACACATATTATTCGGTAACGATTAACCAACTCATTGTGTTGACAGCAAAACTTTCGAAGTAATGACTTCACCTAAACCACAGAAAACCTCTTGTTAAGTGGACATTACATCACAAACTATACTGACAACGTAAGTGAGTGATTGATTGTTGTTTAACACCAACTCAGAAAATTACAACTATAACATCGCGAGAAAAAGATAATTTTGAATGAGATGATAAGATCCGCGTTGTGCTAACGCGATTAGTTGGATTTTTATAATGCTAGTTCTCTGAAACAACAGCCCGCGGATAGACTTGTCGCCCCATTAGGAAAACTTATCCTGATTCCGAGCCAACCAGTCTTTGCTCTTTATCTTTAATTCTGCGTGCTTAGTGGAGAGCAACAAATACCAATTTTATAGTTTTATATTAGGCCCGATCGGGCTCGAACCCACGATCTACCGCACTCGCGGCGATCACGCTAATCATTAAACCACCGACGCGACTGGGCTGCAACGTAAACTGATTATTCAGTAATACACAATCCGTACCTGTTTAATAACATATATTCCATAATCTAGTTCCTGTTTATAAAGAAATGGATGAAAATTGTGCAGAAATACCCGTAACATACATTCTCTATTTCTATATGGGATGATAATGGCGACACGATGACGTGAAGTGCAATGGGAGGGTTTTCCTCTCCCCCCATTGTCCACCCATGTCTCTTTACAGCTTTTTGAATTACCTTCATCCTCTGTATATCCATGCTTAATCTGCTTCCATGAGAAAAAAGAAGGTAACTTTCCTGATCACTAGTTGGCTCGGAATCATAATAGTATGTTCGATTGGAGCGACATGTCAACCAGCGGACTACTGTTTCAGCAAGCACAGTAAAGATCCAATTAAGTTGGTTGGTCTAGTACAAAGCTGGCTATATTTTTCACTTAAAATAATATGCTCTATCAATGATATAGCTGAAACATTGTTCATTAGGCATTACACGCCACCCACTCACTGACTTACTGACTGACTGACTGAATACATAGAAACCGAACTGGTTGCGTAATGATTAATGTGCTCTCCTCGACAGCGGTAGATTGTGGGTTCGAGCCTTGATCTGATCAAACCATAGACCATTAATTGGTATTAGTTGCTTCTCCACTAAGCACGCAGCCTTAATGAGAAAGAACAAGGACTGGTTGGCTCGCAATCAGAATAATGTGTCCGAGTGGAGCGACAAAGATCACAGAATGGTTTGCTCAGAAGCAGAATAATGTGTCCAAGTGGAACGACATGTCTACCCGCAGACTGTTGTTTCAGTGAGCTAGGGACTATAAAAATCCAAATAAGGGTGTTGGCGTAGTACAAAGCGGACCTCATTATCATCTCATTGAAAATTTAATTGTTCTCGCCATGATATAGCTGAAAAAGTAATGAATTGGCGCTAACCAATAATCACTCATTCAATACATGGAAATATGGTATATCAATCAATGTATAATGTCAACATTATCAAGGAAGATTTGTAGATATAAATAAAAATATAATTATTGTGCAACACAATTCGACCAATGTCTCTACAGTGACATGTAGTACTAATTCTACAGTATTAACCTGATCATTAGTGGTATTTACGGACAAATTATGAGTAGATTTGATGAAAATGTCAGCACTAATGTGACAATGTTTGTTTGTTTGATAGTGATTAAAGCCACTTTCAACAACATTTCAGTTATATCGTGGCGGTCAGTTTTATTGGTGGAGGAAACCGGATGACTCGGAATAAATAACCGACCTGTAGCAAGTCAAATGTTATCACATAATGTTGTGCACATGGCAATGATCGAGATTCAAACTCACTACAACAATGGTAATAGTCACTAGTAGTAGAGCATGTCACTATAGGGCTATTACCCCCTATGTTAAAATAATTTTTCCCTCCTGAATTCAGTCAACCGTGACAAATGACGGCTCTCACACCTGTCTCAATCGATAACAAATCCCAAACCCAATAAATTTACATAATTTCGTGTTAATTACTAATAATCCCCGTTAATTAAACCTCATTAATTTCTTATCTAAATATTATATATGGGTTTTTATATCTTAAGTATCTATATTTAACGCTTAATTTCTGATGAAGATCCTGTTTGTAAATCAATACATTGTAGGAAGTAATTAACTTGTATTTCGTTTACACACATGTATAATGCCCTCTGATGACCTCTATATGTAATGTCAAAATCTATACAATCTTTATTCAATTGATTTCAACCAGACTCCATGTGAAGAAAATCTATATTTTTGTACACGTGTGCTGTCCATATTCTTTCGAAATATTAATTATAGAAAACTGTATGCTGAAGTAGCTGATGAGGTATTATACCAAATGTTACTGGGGGAAAACTTCGTGTACGGTTCCTCTGTTTCGGTCCGGTGGTGTAATGATGACCATACGGTGGAGGAGGAGTATAGACGTATCCTTCTTGAGGAGGAGGAGGATAGACGTAGCCTTCTTGAGAGGGAGAGGAGGTATGAAGGTCTGCTGTTAAAATGGTTCATCTGGTAAATCTTATTTGACACTAATGTCGTAAAACACGTCTTTCCTCTTTTGGACTAGAGATTGTAATGCTCACCCTACCCGAGTTCACCCCAGGTTGTTAGTGGGGTTAGTGTTGCTCAATCTTTAGTTTTCTGTGTTTACTTTTGGCCATTGTCTGTCCCTTTGGTATCTTCTTAATATATTTGACGTGGGCGTATGTAAAACAAACAAGTATTCGTTTCTAACTTTTATTTATAAGTCGGAACCAATTGTTCTTCGATCGCTGGGATGGTCTGTTACAGGATACCCTAGTTCGGCATGATGACTCTTTTGTCGAAGACTATCCTGTAGTGTTTGTCTTGGTGTACGGTAAGTAATCTCTTGTGGTCTCTGGCGATCTTGAAGTCATCCCTCACGATCTTGACGTCATCTCTGTTGTTAACGACCATGTCCTTGATCGTATTAAAGTTAATATTTAGGGCGTTCTTATAGGTCAGAGTGATGCCTCTCACTTTACATATGGTCGTATGTCCATCCTTATCGGGTCTGGCAATCTTGTAAGCATAGTTCTTCGGTCCACCGGTGACAAACTCTATTATTCTGTTGTCTGGTACTTCATCGGTGAGATCTCCTAGGCAGTCACCGAGTTCTGGTGTCCACTCGCCAGGTCTAGAGGTATACACGACTGAGTCTGTATCGGCGTATAAGGCACGGGCTCCTAATTGTTCCAAATAACTGTACAACTTTAAACGGGCTTGAGCGGTGGTATAGGCTGCTATGACTACGTTGGTTCTCCCGGATTCTTCGACGAACTCTTCCTTGTATTGATATCTCATTTCCACCATCTCGTCGCTGACAAAATGTATACCCATCACGAGAATCTGGTCGCTGGTCAACATGTCGAAATATTCGGCAGGGTCGGATATGTATTTTATCCGAGGCATATTGGATCTCTGTCCGAATTTTCCCCAGAAGCTATTCAACATCAGCTTGGCTAGTGCTCTCAATCCAGGATTCTTCTTTATGTTGTTGTAGTCCAGGAGTATTCCCTCCTTTTCGTGGTAATCTCTGATGTACCTCCATTTCTCATCTTCGGTCTGACACCATTCTGGCCAACCACTGGCTTCCTGTTTCAATTTGAGGAAGGTGTTGACATATTCGGTAAAGAGTCCTCCATTTTTCGTTTTCGGATCGTACTGTTCCGTTTCATCGAAATGCCACACTTCGTAGATGCGCTGAACTACATATCCTTTCTCCAATGATTTCTTTAATTCGTTTGTGACCCATGTTCCCGTTAATGATCTTTCCTCGTCGTTATGTTGACACGGTGTCTGTTGATGGTTTTCACTACATGTTCTACACAGAGTAAACAGTAATTTATTGTTCATTTTTACTGGTAATACGGGTATGTAGAGTCCTCTTGGTGGCAGTACTTTGCATTTGATGAGTCCTTCGTACTGCTGTATATCGGTAAAACCCTCGGTGGTGATCTGGGGGTGTCCGATGGGTATATTTCCGG
Source organism: Gigantidas platifrons (assembly GCA_002080005.1). NCBI lineage: Eukaryota > Metazoa > Mollusca > Bivalvia > Mytilida > Modiolidae > Gigantidas > Gigantidas platifrons. Next base: position 124,175 of record MJUT01030106.1, on the reverse strand, counting down.
TCTTATTGATATATGGATACAAGGAGGTTACATCGACGTATGATATATCCTGGTCTTTTTGAAACAATGTAAAAGCTTCGGTGCGTCCTCCGTAAAAAGCATCTCGGGGTTCTAAGGGATTAATCATCTCGGATTGTTGGACAAAGTGTCGTAAGGTGTCGTTTTCCTTCACCTCTCTATCGAACTCGCATTCCCATTTTCCAACGTAGATATATCCTTGGTCTTCTAGGTATCGTTTCTTCTCCATGGTACGTTGGTATAGATCACCCATAGTCATACCATTGACCGGGTTGACGGTGCTGGCATCGTAACAGTGTAAGCATCCGTGCCAGAACTTTCCATTAAATTCCAGAACGTACTTCTCTCCGCTCTCGTTTTCGTAATATCCATCCACTTTATAGGGTCCAATTTCCCTTTCACCACCGTTTCTAGCATGTTGTATGTGGACTCCTTCAGTTGCTGATAAGTATTTGATCCATTGCATAGCTTTGATGGAATGTTTTTCTTCGGGACGGTATCATTGAGCTGGAATAATGCCGATGGTATTGGGTCGGAGAAATTTCGCTCTAAAGACCAAATTGCAAGCCGAGGCTATCGTGATGCACTGTTGGAATGGATCGATGCCTCCGTGTCCGTCGGCTGATGTCATCTCCAAAAACAGTTGTCTAAACGTTAGGCAGGCTCTTCTCAGTATGTCCACGTCGGAGCGACAGTAACTCAATAGTTCTCTTTGAAAATCGAATGGTTGTCGGTAGTTGGTATCATACCACACGAATAAGGTTTTTCTGTCTTTCAGTTTCATGGCATCCGGGTTATAGTAGTGGACGTCCGGTAGATGGTTGAGTACGACTGTTTGGTTTTCCTTCCTATTAAACAAGTGTGGGAAATATCCTTTCTTGAGTTCATCCAGTCCAAACATCTTAGGTAGTTCGGATAAAGCCACGGGTAAGAAGTTGATGGAATCGATCATTCGAATACGACATCCGGGTACTTCGATATACATGTTCTTGGCTCCATTGGCAATAATCGTTGGTTTTACTCCGTTTTGGTACAGATAACCTAATATGGGTAGCGAATCGTACCCTTTGAAATTATGTGCAATAACGGTGGCCCCTTCGTTTTCTCCGGAAACAAACATTTACAAAAGTGTTCAGTTGTGTTCGGTCCGGTAAACACCTGTTCGTTCTTACCACATGGTTGGCAGATACTATCTTTATCGACGCCTTGATCCATGCATTTTAAACACACTTTATGTACTACACATAGATTAGGTTTGTGCTCAAATGCTCCACACGTCGTTGATTTACAGTGAATGCATTTTCCGTCGTTATCGGCTTGATATCCTTGTTCACATTGGATCCGGTCGTCTTGAGTACATTCGAAATCGAAAAAGATGTAAGTCTGTTTCTTCTGTCTATCGTTGTAATCCACAGGTAACATTTTAACACTGGTGTCCTGATGGATAATAATCTTTACAGGTCTTGCAATAGACGTTACCACATGTATGGTCTCCCATTCGTTTGTTCACGGTTTGTCCGCAGTTCTTGCATTTGTAATAGGAGGTACACGTTGAGTTTCCGGTAGTCGTCGTCTTCTTGTGGAGATTGAAGCATGTTTGTCCTTTGAAGTATCGTCCACAATCAAGACAATGTATCCAATCATCTTCAGTTTGATCGTGAATCTTCTGGCAATTATGGCATACGTTGTTGCAAGCGTGTTGTTCTTTGTTGCTATATCCTTTGTTGCATGTATGGCAATAATACACTCGTGATAGGAAAGCAGTCATGCTGGTAATCACATCGTAGTGGTTGTCGTGGTAGTACAAGTAGATCTTCTTCTCGGATGTGGGTCCATGGTAAACGATTCCGTTGAAATGCTCTCTCAATATCACATGTATCTGATATCCTACCAGGAATCGTTGAATCGTTTTTACATCTTCGATTCCGCATTGATGTAGGGGTACCCCTGCCTTGCCGTGTAATTCCAACGCCAACTCTTCTTGGATGCGACGACCTTTTTGAATAGAATGCCATTGTTCGTGTCCGTCGATCTTAGCTTTAGCCGTTATGATGGCTCTAGCACAACACAGGTCATCTTTGTTTCTGATCTGGATGATGCAACGTTTATCTTTCAGGAACCTCTCCGTGTCCACGTAATCACATCTCTTTCTAGTCCCACCCTTAGGAAGGCTGACGTGTGTAATATCCAGTCATAAACTCTGGTCCAGGACGAACTGTTCGTTGGACTGTAGCACTTTTTCTATCTCGGTTAGTAGTAGTTCACTGGTAAGTTGTTTCATCTGCATAAATGCTAATCTGATCCGAAAATCCAAATCGGGACATTCGAGGCTAACTTGGACTAAATCATCTACCTGCATTTCTTTTGTCACATCATACAAGATGGAGTCGAACAGGCTCTGTAGGGTTTTCAGTTTGTCTGGTACACTCTGGACGTTTAATTCATTGAACGTAACTCTGTACTCGTTGGATTCGGTGTTAAATCGAGGCATCTTCTTTCCTCTCTCCTGAGTAATAGTGTAATACTGATCGGGGTGGTTGATATCCATGGGTTGATTTTGTATACCGGCTCCACTCTGATGTTTCTCCTTCAGATGGTGATACAGGTTATCCTTTCGTCTATACAACAATCCGCATTCATTACATGGAAAGAAGCTGTCGTTGTTGTGTTTTCTCTCGTGTCTATCGAGATTGTCCTTTCTAGTAAAACGCTTATGGCATACTCCACAGGTAAAGGTAATATGGTGTTTGTTTAGACGGTGGTGCTCCATTAATTGACTCTTCTTGGCAAAGGTTTGTTGACAATATCCACAGGAATGCATCTGTAAAAGACAAATGTATAGGTATTTACAACCTGAATCAAACAATTCAACTACATGTCAGTTAAATTTTATTTGTTAAAACTATATGTATGACTTACATCTGTTCTGTCTAATTGGTGTAAGCTCTGAGCTCTAAACACGTCTGTTCACTTCGGCGTCTGGGCGCAGAATGAGAATGTTCTTATATGTTATTTGAGAATGTTTCGCGTCGAGTCGGCTTTTATAAGTGTAGGATGACGTCATGTTGTTAAAAATAGATTGATGAGTCATCGAAGTGTGGCATTTCGATGAAACGGAACAGTACGATCCGAAAACGAAAAATGGAGGACTCTTTACCGAATATGTCAACACCTTCCTCAAAATGAAACAGGAAGCCAGTGGTTGGCCAGAATGGTGTCAGACCGAAGATGAGAAATGGAGGTACATCAGAGATTACCACGAAAAGGAGGGAATACTCCTGGACTACAACAACATAAAGAAGAATCCTGGATTGAGAGCACTAGCCAAGCTGATGTTGAATAGCTTCTGCGGGAAATTCGGACAGAGATCCAACATACCTCGGATAAAATACATATCCGACCCTGCCAAATATTTCGACATGTTGACCAGCGACCAGATTCTCGTGATGGGTATAAATTTTGTCAGCGACGAGATGGTGGAAATGAGATATCAATACAAAGAAGAGTTCGTCGAAGAATCCGGGAGAACCAACGTAGTCATAGCAGCCAATACCACCGCTCAAGCTCGTTTAAAGTTGTACAGTTATTTGGAACAATTAGGAGCCCGTGCCTTATACGCCGATACAGACTCAGTCGTGTATACCTCTAGACCAGGCGAGTGGACACCAGAACTCGGTGACTACCTAGGAGATCTTACCGATGAAGTACCAGACAACAGAGTAATAGAGTTTGTCACCGGTGGACCGAAGAACTATGCTTACAAGATTGCCAGACCCGATAAGGATGGACATACGACCATATGTAAAGTGAGAGGCATCACTCTGAACTATAAGAACGCCCTAAATATTAACTTTGATACGATCAAGGACATGGTCGTTAACAACAGAGATGACGTCAAGACCGTGAGGGATGACTTCAAGATCGTCAGAGACCACAAGAGATTATTTACCGTACACCAAGACAAAGACTACAGGATAGTCTTCGACAAAAGAGTCATCATGCCGGACTACAGCACGCGACCGTACAGATTCTAAGAGGGTATCCTGTAACAGACCATCCCAGCGATCGAAGAACAATTGGTTCCGACATATAAATAAAAGTTAGAAACGAATACTTGTTTGTTTTATATACGCCCACGTCAAATATATTAAGAAGATACCAAAGGGACAGACAATGGCCAAAAGTAAACACAGAAAACTAAAGATTGAGCAACACTAACCCCACTAA
>MJUT01030106.1:24313-39456 GCA_002080005.1 Gigantidas platifrons | reverse complement strand
AAGTGAATTCACATTTGTTATGTTTTCAAACGAAATTGAGACTTTAAGTATAGTAAATCATTTATATATGCACCCGTGGAAATGTTTGAATGGAATATCAGGAATTGGCATGATATTTAGAACCAAGAGAGAACCACCGACATGTTGCAAGTCACTGACAAACTGTATCACATAATGTTGTACACCTCGCCCTGATGGAGATTCGAACTCACAACATAAGTAGTGATAGGCACTGATTGCACAGATGGTTGTAAATCCAACTACCATACGATGACGGCCACGACGGCCCCAGAACGAACAAGTAAAATAATCATGCATAGAAGTGAATTCACATTTGTTATGTTTTCAAACGAAATTGAGACTTTAAGTATAGTAAATCATTTATATATGCACCCGTGGAAATGTTTGAATGGAATATCAGGAATTGGCATGATATTTAGAACCAAGAGAGAACCACCGACATGTTGCAAGTCACTGACAAACTGTATCACATAATGTTGTACACCTCGCCCTGATGGAGATTCGAACTCACAACATAAGTAGTGATAAGCACTGATTGCACAGATGGTTGTAAATCCAACTACCATACGATCACAGCCACGACGGCCCCAGAACGAACAAGTAAAATAATCATACATTTACAGTGTAATACAGTTATATGTAAATAATAGAATAAATAGGGGGTTATGGTGTTTAACGCCACTTTCAACAATATATCAGTTATATCGAGGTGGTAATGTAGACGACAATTTTCATAGAAATAAATAATATTAATGATTTATTATTTTTTTTTCTACGATGACACCAAAATACACTTCTATTTTAAAAACAATTAAAATGAAATGCTAAATTTAGTAAGAATTACAAACAAAAGTTGATACAGAATAAACTATTTTAGACTTACATTCAATATATTATTATGTTTATCTTACCTCTACAAGTGATCTCACAATTGTTATGTTTTCGAAAGAAATTAAGACTTATATAAAAATGATATTTAACGCCCAATAATGCTTTTATTTGAGTTTTTGATAGTAAACGTAAATGTACATCTTTTTTAAAAATTTGATGTAGGCTGTGTTGAATATCAACGAAATTAATCCACAACATAACGTTTCAATTTCTTTACTACATATTGTTTTCATGCCATTCACGCATAATAGTCATTCAATACACATGACTCACATTTTGAACAAACAATCATTTTAAAACATTTTGTTTGAAAAGAATGTGCGACGTGACCAAATATCTCATTACTTTTAATTAGATAGCATCCCCGGTGACAAAAAAGTGAGAAATTAACTAATTAGTCAAGGATTGTCGGCTTTTTTGCTTTTATTTATTAATTAATCATAAAATAAAAGTCAGATGAACAATAATTATTTTTTTGCAATTACGGTCATCTCAGTTTTCAGTTACGGGCATCTTAGCGATTTTTTAAAATCGGATTTTCTCTTTCATATACATTTTTCAGTCGTAATTTGTGATTTCCTTGTGATAAGTTCATTGATTACTATCGTACCAATGCATGTGCCATTTAAAATACATTACAAACACAATTTAATCGACAAAAAAGATTCTTACCTGATTCCATGTCCGCCATCTTGGGATGACCTTAATTGCAGTTACGGTCATCAGCTTTACCCCAGTGAATCAATGTAATCAAAAGCTTTTCTTTTATTTTTCCTGAATATATGACAGTGGGATAATTGTCAGACTTAGGACCGCAAATTATTATTTTTGTTATCAGTATGGCACAAATTACAGAATTTACTGATTTGTTAGACAAACTTGATATGTATAGTTTATCTGACTTTAATATAGTGTTTGACAAAAAGATGGCACTTGACATTTTTACTTATGTAAAGTAAAAAAATATTAAAGAAAGTAAGATGTTTGAATGTTTTTCTGAAATTGCTTCTAAATCAATAAATGGTAGACATTTAGTTACAAAGTTATATCGATTGAAAACACAAGCAGATAAAAAAAGAGGTATTCAAAAGGAAACTTTTCTACGTGAAATTTTTGATATGCCATTTGATACTGCACAAGTGACTTCGAAAGAAAAATCAGAACAAAGTCAAAACACTTATAAAAACATTGCAGGAAGTATTTCAAAGGAATTGTCTGATTGTCAAAAGCAAAATTTATCATTAAAAAGGAAAATAGATGATGTAACGGAATCAGGAGATGTAAAAATTAAAAAAATAAGTAAATATGAATCTGAAAGTAAAAAAATAACTAATAAACTTAATGTCAGCACCAGTTTACTTAAACATGTAAGATATTCTAAAAAAAATATTAAGAACCCAGAACAAAAGATCATCATCTAAAGTAATTAACTTACAAAATTTTATAGATTCATATCAAAAGACAGAAAAAAACTACCTTGTTAATATTGAACAACTCATACAGGAAAATAAACAATTAAAATGTGAACTTGAACAGCAAAAAAGGGTATCAGATGAGGCCTAACAACAGATTAATACTTTACAAGCAGAAATTGAAAATAGTAAAAGTAACTTGAATAATTCATATAATGAATGTGATTACTTACAATCATTGGTGCAAGATAATAAAAATGTTGAAATATTTGATGATACAGCTAATTCTTACACCCCTGCATTTAGACAAGTTGTCATGAAATTAACTGACATGAATGTGGCAACTTCAAAGATCACTCCAGTCATTAATGACTCACTTACACTTGCTGGTAAAAGTTTATGTAAAACACCATCTCGCAAGACAATTGAAAATATAGTTTCCGAAAAGGTTGCTGTCAGCCAAATACAAGTTGGATCACAATTAAGGAAAAAGAAACACACTACTATGTATTCCGATGAAACAAGAAAATTCGGAAAAAACATTTAATAGTTTTCTTTTAAGTGATGACCACAAAAATATTTATATGCTGGGCTTGAGAGAAATGTCGAACAAGTCCTCACAAACTACTCTTGATACATTTAAAGAAATACTTAGTGATATTTTGGATATATGTGACAGCAGTCAACAACCGGGAAACTGGGAAACCGCAATGACCCTGACTTGGTACAGGCATTTCTAAAGAAATGGTGGATTTAATCAGATTTTACGGCGCCAACCTCTCGCTTCCATTACGGTTCAAAGGTTCCGGTTGTCATTATAACAGCATTTATAACAATACTGGAACAAAATAGGTAAAATAGTAGTCAAACAGTACTAAATTCAGTTAGGAGGGTATCTAATATATCTCGTGAACCATCACCATCAATAACTATGAGTCCTTTGAAGTATTTTAATTACGACAGTAAATGTAAAAAAAAAATTTACGTCACACATTCACAGAAATTTTTTTGACATTGTAACCACGTATACCAAATCCTTATCTTTATACATTTTCACTATATGCAAATGTATCTTTTACCATTGTATCTGCAGAGTATCTGCTAAGTTAACATTAATTCTCACAAGACGGGACGCGAATATGGCCAGGATTATTTTTTTATTGATCCAATGCGACATCCTCCCGTAGAGATTACCATACTATAAATTATTGTTTTAAGTCTAAATGAGACATGAAAGTCATATCAACTGTATGTTACTCCCTTTCCCCTCTCATTCTTTAATTAACAAAAGGAAATATAAAAAATTATGGGTTAATATTTATTCATTATATTTACAATGTATGCAAAACTGCATATAGGCAATGGATATACTTTTGTAAATAGGACTTCTACATGCAGGTTGCCATAATTTCGAGTTGCGTGCACGGTCATTTCCGTGTCTTTAGGGTGGTCTGAAAAATAATATACACCATTAAGCAAATGATAGTGAATAATTTATGTCATGACATATACATATAATACATGCATTGCATTTCAGACATCTTACAGCACGAATTCACGAAGAGTGAAGCACGAAGAGGATCATTAGAATGTAGTAGGTAAACGAAGATAGTAGGGAACCGTCTCTTGTGTTATTCGCACCCATGGTATATTATAGGGTTGGACTCTAAATGTGCACCTCTCGTGCGACGAATCCACGTTGTGATTTTGAATATACTAATTAGGAGAGTTGATAGAATTAGAACTCTTTGATAACGTTTGCGCTCAAATAGCACTCTAAGCGATAGTCTAGTTCCAACCGAACTCACCTAGAATTTTAATTTCTACTTTTATCAAGTTGAGTTGATTTGGTGATTGGCTGTTGTGTAGCATCACGTGACCAATATTTCATCCATATCCATGCAGAGGAAAAGTTTATTAAACAGTAAAGTATGCTACTGTATGATTATAGACGGATGGTTTGATTATCACAAGGAAAAATGAAAATGATAGATGGAGTTTGGAAATGTTGCAATGGCTATGCACGACCACGTTTAACAAGATGTTGTTCATTAAAGATTGCTGCTACCTGCTTTGTGCGTGCAAGAAGCGTGTATTCATGTCCTGCCCTAGTGAACGTAAGAAAGTTGAATATTCAACTCGATATCTAGCGCACACTCCTTTTCTGAGGAGTTGTACACACTGCGGAGAACATATGTGTTACTTCTATATCACAGGAGTCATTCAAAGGCTTAAGCGTATTCAATATCATAGATTGATTTGTCCTTTTATATTCTTATAATGGTTCTTACATAGCTAGAAAACTGTGTAATTATGTTATGGTGTATAAAACGTCATGCGTTTGAATATTTCAGTTTATGAAATAATGTTAAACACTTACACTCGTAGTCATTCTCGTTCAATGTTAGATTAATTGTAGTTCTCAGATGTCCATACGAACAGCCATAAACATCAAGGTTGAACTCTTCAAAACATGTTATGTGTAATCTATAAGATGAATGTGGTCCTACAAGCTCGTTATATTTCGAATCATCAACATATACTCCATTAACAAGGAGATTATCTTCAGCTTTGCCCATAAACCATCTTCGTGGTGTATCTAAATATACAGATTCGTTTGATGTTTGACACTCCAGGAACACGTCTTTACGAAACGTCACTGGTTTTCCAACCAAGTGCAATGTTACTGAAATAGAAATATAATCGGATAAAAAAATGACTGAATGAATGATTGTTGCTTAACGCCAACTCAGCAATGCTTCAGCTATATTATGACAAAAACAAGTAAATATTCAATGAAATGATCATGAGATCCACTTTGTACTAGACCAACACGCTTAGTTGGATTTTTATAGTGCTAGTTCACTGAAACAACAGTCCGCGAATAGAAATGTCGCTCCACTCGGACACATTAACCTGATCACGAACCAACAAGTATTTGCTCTTTCTCCTTAATTATGCGTGCTTAGCGGAGAAGTAACAAATACCAATTTAATACCGGTAGTCTTTGGTTTGATCCGATTGGGGCTCGAACCAACGATCTACCGCACTTGAGGCGAGCACATTAACCATACTAGCAACACTTATGCAGTTAAAGATGATAGCTATATAATTAATAATACAATTAGCAGTGAAGTAATTAATAAGGTAAAAGAAGACATATACGTTAAGTATTAAATAAAATTCAGACAGACTGTCACCAACATGGACGAAGACGTTACTCATGTGTTTTGTCATCAATTTAATGTCTTGTGGGAGTAAATGTAGCAACGCAAAATTTCTAGGTTTCCATATGCTAATGCAAGACATAAACATATGTATGACAAATACAAAAGTACATACATTTTGTTTGTATCTAATTTGGTGAGCATAAAGCGTTTCCGGAATAGCATTCATCAGGTATGCTCAAAGTCAGAAGATTTAAAAGTCTTTGGGACACGTATAACAAGGAGGGACTAAACAGAAATTTAATTATAATATGAATACAACAATTTGGAAACATAATGTATATGAAAAACAAAATATACCACCGTTAGAGAAGTTACAATATTAAATAGAAATATACACACAGAGGAAACAACGATAGCTCGAACTCACATATTCGTGCGCGGTCACTGTATTGGTTTGGTACAGTCACTTCAGTAAAAAGTGGCAGAGTTAAACTCGTTTGTAATAAGGCTAATCATAATATAAATACAATCATACCTGGATCTGTAGAACACATGACCACTGCTGACAATAAGTCTAATCATAATATAAATACAATCATACCTTGATCTGTAGAACACATGACAACTGCTGACAATAAGTCTAATCATAATATAAATACAATCATACCTTGATCTGTAGAACACATGACAACTGCTGACAATAAGTCTAATCACTATATAAATACAATCATACCTCTGTCTGTAGAACATATGCCGGCTGCTAGCAACATGATCGATATCAAAAGTAACATTTTTCATTTATTGGTTTCTGATGTGTTTCTGAAATAAAAACGAAAATATTAAATAGTGTGTATGACAAGTTTCTTGAAAAACCTTCACCAGGTACGCTCAAAATCGAAATATTGGAAAGACAAATAATTTAAAGTGCTTAGGAGCAATACAACGAAAGGGCCTTAACAAGATAGCCAAAATTATTATATAATGTATATACATTTTGTACTAGTAAATCGTTTGAATTATAACATACATTACAGTGAGTGTAATGTGATGGGAAAATGCTCTAGATGGTCGACATTCCCAATTAAAGGAATGACAATAAAATAATAATTTATTGTTTTTATAAGTATATTTTTGGCAAATGGGTACAATCTGGTAAAAGGGTGACAACTCTTACTGTTAGCGTTTTCTGAATTAATTGGCTGAGGGGAGGTAACTCTGGAAGTCTTAGATCGATGCTCAGTACTTGTTTTTTTTAAAGCTAGAGGGCGCTCTTTATCGATCATTTGATCATTGCCCTGGCCGCATGGTGGTATATGCACGTATATACCTGCAGAATTTTGTGTTCAATCTTTCCAATAACTCTGAGTTCACCCCCGGTTTTTAGTGGGGTTCTTCTTATACCATTTTGATAATCCGTTATTTTCCAAATGCATTTGAAACATGTTCATAAAAAGAACAAAACGTAGCAAATTGTAATATCCCTTGTTTGTTATGACATTATATGCTATCAAAAATGTAATTAAGTACATTGTAATTTAATGAATTACATTTACAAATTGATGTAATTATAAATGTAATTTAATCATGACAAATTATGTAATCAATGAAATTCACAAAGAAATTGAACCCAATCATATCCTTTTTTTAGTAGAAGGGGTTGGGGAGAATATGAAACGGGGTGTTTTGATGCGCTAGTAGTTAAGACCTTTAAAATAAACCACGTAAATTGATAAATGTTATGACACATAGTTGTATCGAGTACACCTCGGTATGACCGGAATCAAACCCCTAAATTTAACGGTGGTAAATGTACACATCGACGGTATAGGTAGATAACATAAGAAATTATTGAAGATGTCAACGTGATAACATGAAGATGTCAACGTGATAACATGAAGATGTCAACGTGATAACATGAAGATGTCAACGTGATAACATGAAGATGTCAACGTGATAACATGAAGATGTCAATGGGATAACATGAAGATGTCAACGTGATAACATGAAGATGTCAATGGGATAACATGAAGATGTAAATTGAAGAACGAACAAGTTTATTTGTTTAACTTTCAACAATATTTCAGTTATATCATGGTCAGTTTTAATGGTGGAGGAAACCGGAGAACCACGAGGGAACCACCGACATGTTGCAAGTCACTGACAAACTTTATTACACAATGTTGTACACATCGCCCTGATGGACATTCGTACTCACAACATCAGTGATAATAGGCACTCATTGCATAGGTAGTTGTAACGCCAACTACCATACGATCACGGTCACGACGGCCGCTGAACGAACAAGTAAAATCATCATATAATTAGAGTGTTATACAGTTATATGAATTACTAATAGAATAAATAGGGAGTTCTGGTGTTGAACGCTACTTCCAACAATATATCAGTTATATCGTGGCCGAAATCAGTATCTGATTTACTTGATAATTTGTTCTTGGATGATGAGGGATATATAGGGGAAATCAGTATCTGACTTACTTTATCATTTGAGGCAAGTGGAAGAGCATAAATAATATTAATGATTTATTAGTTTTTCTTTCTACGATGACACCAAAGTATACTTATATTTTTCTTAAATTAAATTGGAATGCCAAATTTAGTAAGAATAACAATCAAAATGTAATACAGAATTATACAGAATAAACGATTTTAGACTTACATGCAATATATGTTTATCTTACCTCTAGAAGTGAAATCACATTTGTTATGTTTTCAAACGAAATTGAAACTTTAAGTAAAGTAAATGTTTGAATGGAATACCAGAAATTGATTGTCATGATATTTAGCACCCAATATTTTGAAAGAAGTTTGTAATAGTAGACATAGTGTTGATTTTTAACAAAAATAATGATATACCTTGATAATTCTTATAACATAGCAGACGGTAGCCAATTGACAAAGAACTATAAATAAACAATCTGATTAAAATCAGCTCTTTGTTTGACTCCGAACATTTTGACATTTGTTATGTTTTCAGATGAAATTGATACTTTATATATATTGTTTAAAAAATTGATTGAACTAGGCCATGGTCCTTTGTTATGTCCTTTTGAAGAAAAAAACATGTTAACATTGAATATTTAGGGAAGAACTTATATTTTTGGGCCCTTTTCAACATCCTTTCGACAATTTTGCTGGATTTTCAGATTTTTTCATTCTTCACTGTTGCTGAGGTCTTGTAGCTTATGAACAACTATTATAATATAAAACTGGAGTTTGGTGGATAGCTGATTATATTATCGTTCAAATAAATACAAGTTATTAATATTTTATGAAGTTCAGTAAACGTAGGAGGCGAAAAATCTATCCCTATCCCTGATAACATTGGGTAAAAACGAGATTTTTCGCCTTTTGTTTTCAATAGACAAAATATTACACAACTTTGATGATATTTTTATATTAAATTTATTAAAACTATTGCATCTATGGAAAATTAAACCCATTACATCATCAAAAAACATGTTTCGTAGTGTAGATTGCAGAAAAATGGAATATTATGATTTTTGCCGATTTTAGCTCTATTAAGCCCAAAGTGCGTAATATCTTTTTCAAAATATAAGTTGACAACCAAATTATACATCTGTCGTGTGAAGTTATGTTATGGAGACATTTTAAAATAAAATTTGTTCTAGTACCACCCTGTATAGGGCTTCTAGCCGCAAAATATTACCCCTTACCCTGCCGAAAATCGCATAATATTTTCTCATCAGTATTAGTCCACGCGCTAGCATAACCCCCCGTACACTCCCACCTTCCATGTTAACATATTGTTTTAAGTCCTCCTATATATCCTCTTGAAAAAAAAACATGTTAGCATTGAACATTTTGGGACGAACGTGCCGTTTGAGGCTAATATTTACACCCTATCGCAGCTTTTTGAGGATTTTTGATTTGTTTCACTTTTAGTCTTTGCGTGCATTAACTGCATACTAAACAGTCTTGAAAGTATATCAATATGGTATCAAATGAAAGCGTATAGTATTAACTTTCAATTGAATACAAGATATACACACTTTGTTGCTATCAAATTTTGTCAGACGTGAAAACCTACCCCTCCTCCATCCTGAAATGACAAAAAAAGACATTTTTTTCCCTTAAAACTTTAGACAAACAAATATTTCGTACTAAACTGCAATCTTTTTTATACTAAGCCAAACAAATATATCACATTTAATAAATCAAGCACTAGTAATCCTTTATGAAGCGAATTTTGTGGTCAAAATACTTGAAAAATGGGATATTTTCAATTTTGCAGATTTTCACAGGATTCTGCTTATATTTTAATTTTACTAATAAAATAAAGGATACCGCATCATAATGACGGTTGATTTTTGTATCTGGGTACTATAACAATGTAAAAAGGGAATAATTATGTTCCTTCTACCTACTGATTAACAAATAAATAGCAAAATATTAGCCCTACCCCTCTAAAAATAACACGTAAAATTTGATGAAACTTGGTTTATTTCCTTAGAAACATGGTCACGCAGGGTGAAAATTTTAATTGCCCTGTAAGATCTTTCAATTCTTTATTTAAACAAATCATATGAACATCATCTAAGAGGGCTTAAATTCTACCAATGTCAGAACACATGACAAAAGGGTAATTTCTGATTTTCAGAATTTCTACAGAATATTTCTTATTGGCCAGGTTAAGCTGTTTTATGGAATTTGTGTCCAAACAATATAGTTTTATCTGAATGCTGAATGTATTAGCATTTATCTTAAAAACCATTAACCCTCATATATGCATATTATGATGCCCATTTTAGCCAAATTCTACCCCTTCCTCTACTTGAAAACTGGGACAAATATACACACTCTAACGCACAAGGGTTCCCCCACCGCTACTAGGTAGCGATGGCTTTATCAGACATCATGTCAAGATAATTTGTACTCTCAGTTTTAATACTTACCACATGTGTCTCATATTACATATTATCTATCTATTAGAAATTAATTACTTGTATCATATCTTTTCATTGTTTTATTTATACACAAATATTTCTCAATTATTTTTTATTGTGTTTGATAGAGAGATTTTTTGATATTATCAGTGTGTCATTTAATTATTACATATTGAACTTTAATTTTGCTATAGTATTTAGAGAAAATATATGAATTAATTACCAAGGAAAAGTATATCTCAACATAAAGAACACAGAAAAACAAGGTAAGACATATATTTAAGCACTTTTCCTAATTACTGTATATTTTATTGAACAATCAGATGCACTTAATGCAGTCGTCCGATTTTGATAGATTTTTTCGGGGTGGGTGTAGTTGACCATAAGTATTTTAAATAATGCATTTTATATTAATTTTTAGTTAATTTGTACCAGGCTATAATCAAATATATTTTCAATTTAGAATTGAAAAAAAAAAGAATTGATGCACTTGACATGGGAGATCATACATTTTTCTGGTATGGTTTACAACGTAAATGCTTTGAGGCAACTTGAGGTTTTGTCAGATGAGGATAATAATGGGAGGTGGATTTGCTTGAATGACTTTTTGACATTTCTAAGACAGAATCATCGCCCAACAGATGTCATCAAAGAAATAAAACGGTGTAATGTTTTTAAAGAATTGAAAGGACATTCTGGAGGTTTAAAAGAAATAAATGGTCAACTTGTAACTCCTGTAAAATCCATTCTATGCTATATTTTTCATCACTGTGAACAGCTTTTTATTTGCCAAAAAGTTGTAGAGCAAATAGAAAACCGATGCTATGACAAAAGCTTGCCTAGTCTTGATATTAGCATTAGAGATGTATATAATTCAGTAGTTAAAGCAGAATATAGAAAGCTTGAAATTGACAACTACTTGCTACAAAACTTATCATTTGATTCTCAAATCGAAACATTATATGCCGACTATAAAAATGACTATTCTGAAGATCAATGGAAGAAAATATGTCTTTTTGAACATCATTTCAGCAAAAGTTTATTTTATATCCAAACTGAATCCTATGAGAACATTATTCATCAAAGAAGAAAATTCTTGGAGAGTCTAAGGAATTGCTATGAACTTCAGTCTTCCTTTATAAAATGTGCGAAAGATGCTATAATTGAACATACGAAACGAAGAGAGGTTGATGAAGCAAATCAGGCGGTTTCAATTATAGCTAGGAAACGCCATTCCCCCTAATTTTAGAAGTTCAGTTAACTGATGCATTTCCAGAAAATTCTAGATCATTAAAACTTATTTGTGTTGACTGTACCAGCTTTTGCCAGCATCCAAAGGCTGTTCATGTTTGTGTTGAAGTAGAAGAAGTCATACATTTTCCAGACTATATTCTTCTAATCACATTATATATTCTCAACAAGCATGACGAAAAATGTGCAGAGGTAGATTTTCTGTCCAAAGGAACTTTGAACATGTACACAGACAAATATGAAAAGCCTACTCGTTTTGAATTTAGAGATGATCTTTTACTTAAGACAATCAACAATGGCATTATCCATGTATGGAATTCTGATGATGAAGATGTACTGGATGAAGTTGACACAATAACAAATTGTCAAGCATGTTACGATGATGTAATTGCAAAACCATTAAATATGAAGACTTTTGACACTGTGACAGAATGGACCTTAAATGTTCCCATACTAAGTCAACTCTTTTTAGAAAGTTTCATCAACAGAAAGAGTGTCCGAAGATCAGAAAATTTAGACCAGTTCATATTTTCAAAATTGAAAAAGCTTTATGGACATTATGATTCACTTTTAAACCTACTTAACAAAAACTATATCGGACTTCTCCAGGACATAAATTCACAAGAACTGGCTATGAACTACCATTCCATTAATACAGTATTCTCTGTTACATCAGCATCAGGAGCTACATTAAGCTTGAATGAGGCCGAACAACGAATGAAAGAAAAGGCGAATAGCGATTACTGTTACTACAATATCTATTTGAAGAAGCATGAGGTTATTTATGAAACAGTTAGTGGTGTGAAAAAAGAGCAAAATGTCGGTAATAAATTATATTTCCACTAGATCACTCAAAATTATTTGAACAAAATCAAATCTTTGAGAGTCAAATGGATAGAAAAGAGACACTTTTATATGAAAAAGCATCAAGGTAGCTAGGGCTTCTAAATTACTGTCCATAGGTGTTACTTATTTTTTGCTTGATGAAACTTTGGTCAGTTTGCATAAAAAGTAAATGCAATTAAAATGGGAGGTCACCGTGATCGTTTTTAAAATAACTGAAGCTGAAAAATGAAATATTTATAATGATTATATAAGGGGAAAGAGGTATTGTGTATTTTTTCTTAAAAACCAAACCTTAGATTTTTGCAATATGTCCCATAAGATTTCTGAAATATTAATAATAATAATAATAATAAAAGTAAGCCTAATCCGCCACAGCTGAGAAATAATGATTGTTCCCTTATTTCAAAATAGAATATCGAGTACATGAACATGAGACAAAGTCCAAATTAGAAAACTGATCTAGTTGGTTGGTAAAGTGATATATATTGACATGATGCATATGTAGTAGGCCTACATGTACATGTAATTGAGTCATACAATACTTAAAAGGAGACTCTATTTCAACAAGAAAAATCTGAAAGAAAAGCACTCTTCTTCCGCATTCTTCTTTTTATAGATTGGTCTCATCCCCGTTTTCTTTACACATTTTAAACTTCAAAGTTTATTAATATATCAAATATCAGTTGGTAAGATTTGTTAGAACATTGTTTCGTTTTTGTCGAGAAATATATACCTTAAACGAATACAACGTTCAAATAAATGCTGAAAACTGAATTTGAATTTTATGAAATCTTAACCAGTAAGATGGTGTTCCCTTATTTGTCTCGTTTCCGAACTTACACAGAAAAAAGACAAATTACAGGCAGAAAATATTCTAGACATTTTACAAATAAAACAAGTTCGGAACGAGATATAAGAGAACAAAATCTGAAAGAAAATCACTCTTCTGCCGCATTCTTCCTTTTATAGATTGGTCTCATCCCCGTTTTCCTTACACATTTTACTGGTGAAACCCTATACACATTTCATGTGTATTGGTTCCACTTGAATGCACACGTTACACAAGTTAAACGGATTACTGGCACGTGTCGTTAAATTATTAAATAACTTCTGAACTGGTGCAAATATGTATTTAAAAATCTGGAATTAAGTATTTAAAAACATTTACTTTCATTTGCAAGGTTCTTTGTTGTCATTTGACCCGTCTATCATGTCCTTAGTGCACTTTTATGGGTCTTAGTGCACCAAGGAGGTCCTTTGCGGTATTTCTACGGACCCCCATTTTTCGCCTTTAGAGAACGAAAATTTGATGAGGCAGTTCAGTATACAATTCACAAAGGTAAACGGACAGAAAGTCATAGGACAAAATGTCACAATCTATATTTTTTACCCTGGCGGATAAAAAGTCACAACTGTGACTTTTTGTCCTGTGACTTTTCGTCCGTGACTTTTTGTCCTGTGACTTTCTGTCCTACATTCGTATCAAACATATTCTGTGACCATTTGAATTCAAAGAATAGCCTTTTTAATAGTGATTATGCGATTTCACAGTAAAACATATGGAGGATCACTTGAACTTTATGATCGCAATACTTGTATGCAAATATATAATAAAAAAAATTATGCAATAAAATATTTCAAGTATAAATGTCACAATACACATTTAACATGTATGTGGGAAAATAAAAGTGACTTTTCAAAATTATTGTTGGCACAGGCAAGGGCGTTTATATACGTCCTTGGCACAGGCACTCCTGTCACGGAATGGTAACCCAAGGAATTACCGCCCCCTTTCTGAGTACTTATTTATTTTCAATAAAATTTCTTTCTTATTTCATCTCTTTTCCCTGAATTTATTGTGGATAATAAGAAGGTAAATACTTATTAGACAGATTAAAAAAAAAAATTGGGTCTTTTTAATGATTGACAACTGACCCAAGTTAGGCTAATAAATGAAATGTGACCTAATGTTAATTTCATTAAAAACATACATGAATTCTATGAATTTTAATTTCTTATCTAATTCTTATCTTAGGTTGTTATTTTCATTGAATGGCATCTCAAAATAGATGACATCACAGTGGGGGCTCTTCCTGTATAATCATTAATTGTATTGTCCAAGTATTGTTACTTGTATTTTACCGGAGAACTAATTAGTACATATACTGTATGTGATTTTTATAAGAATGTTGTAATACTGTTGCGTAACTAAATGTAATTAAGTTTAATGAACTTTTAAGAATTAGGATAAATTTTGTAGATGTGTATTGCAGAGACGTGTGTTTATTGTGCAAAAAACTAAACTATAATCGTTTTTTTATATAAAAAAAAAACCCAAATATGTATTCGGACAATTAATTATGATTCTTTAAATAACAACACAATTTCATTAAAACTCCATATCAGAACAGAAAAAAAAATCATAATCGTAGAGTTCAACTTTTTTTGGGGGAAATAACAATACTTGTACATTTTTCATACATTTTAGAAAGATTGGTTATTTAAAATATTACAGTTTCATTTAATATATGAATTTTGACAAAAGTTTAATAATTTTTTTTACAAGTTGTTGAATTTTAACAGACTTATTCATACATTTTTAGATTGTGTTCTATTTATTTTTTTTT
>MJUT01030106.1:0-23464 GCA_002080005.1 Gigantidas platifrons | reverse complement strand
TTTTTTTTTATTACAAACATCAAAGTCACCCATTTTCATTAAAGCTTTTGCTTACCAATGCCGTTCCGATTTAGAAAACATGAACGTCACAACCTTCCTTATGACGTAAAAAAATTATGACGTCTCAGCAGAGGTTATCAAGAATTGTGTAAAGTACATTTTTGTAGGACGATGTTTGTTGATATTTCTACCACTACAGTTCCTAATTTGATATATGTATAAACAAAATAATGTTAACTAGCTAATGGTGTCGATGACTTTTATTTATTTTTGCCATCTTCACAGGAATTATCGTTTAAATGTTAGGAGAATTTGGTGATAACTCCTGCTGACTGTTGATAAGTCCTGCTCAGCCCACGCGGACTTTGATACGAGTTTTGCTTATGGAGCCAGCAGGTAGATATATCCGGAGGGAAGGATGATAAGTATAAATTAATTACATCAAGAAAAATAAATCATTTGAAACAAATTTCATGTAATTATTTTTTTAAACCTGTTAAAAATTTTCAAAGTAATGTTCAGCATCTGTTCAGACTCTGTTCAGACTTTCGAGTAATGCTCAAACTCTGTTCAGACTTTTAAGTAATGTTCAGACTCTGTTCAGACTTTTAAGTAATGTTCAGACTCTGTTCAGACTTTTAAGTAATTTTCAGACTCTGTTCAGACTCTGTTCAGACTTTTAAGTAATGTTCAGACTATGTTCAGACTTTTCAGCAATTTTGAGTAATTTTCAGACTCTGTTCAGACTTTTTAGCACAAAAACTGGTCCGTTCAGACTTTCTTGACTTTGTAGTGATTTGATCTCAAAGTTATATATTTATTTACATGTACAACAGTATTAAAACAAAAGTATATATGTCATTTCTTTCTTTTCAGAAAATGTTCAACACAGACAGAAACAGAATCAAATACTTAGTGTTATCAAGTTATTAACATTTAACTTATAATGTGCAATATGATATGTCCATGTTTCAGTAAAAGTGTGCTATATAATAGATAAAATTGACATGAAGTCTGATAACTTGTGGAGATAACATTTTCTCAGTTTAAGTGAAAAATGGCCCTTGTGTGTAAGAGTGTACATGATATACTCAATATATCCATATTTCAGTTTCATTCTTCAACAAATGACCTGAACAATGAGTATTGTAAACGGTCAAACAGTATTGAAAATTGGCGAAATAGTTCTCACTAGTCTTCCTCTTCATCATCAATCAACGAGTATATAACATTGTCGAATTCATCATCACTTTCATCGCTTCCTGTCAAACCTGTAATATTTTCCTCGACTAAAACGCCGGTGAGTTGTCGTGGAATGAAATCACCATACACCCATTTTGGTTCAATCATCCCATCAACACACTGCCAACCATTGTTATGAGTAGGCTCCGGATATACTGGTTTTACAATATGGGGTATTTTCTAAATTCCTACCTGATAGTTACAACAAGCAGGTAAAATCCTCCATCTGCAGAAGTAAATCCTCTGAAATTTGCCAGGAATCTCCAATTTGTGGAAGAGCACTTTGGAATTGGGGTAACTTTTATAATGTCTTAATTGGCTTGACTTTTCCAATCCCTTTAAATGCACTCGTTGTATCACAGCGTGTGAACGCATGCAGGCCTAAAAGTGCTGTACACAATTCCTGCTGGTACTATTGTGCTAATTTGGTGATATCTATCAACCTTTTCTTATTTCAAGCTCCAGTATCAAAGAGAATTGTCACTCCTTGTTATACCCCGCTCCACGGGAGGGGGTATACTGTTTTACCTCTGTCCGTCCTTCCATCTGTCTGTCTGTACGTACGTCTGTCTGTCCGTCCCAAGACCAACATGAGTGTCTGGTGATTTCATTCCACGACAACTCGCCGACGTTTTAGTCGAGGAAAATATTGCAGGTTTGACTGAAAGTGATGATGAATTCTACGATGTTTTATACTCGTTGATTGATGGTGAAGAGGAAGACTAGTGAGAACTGTTTCGCCAATTTTCAATACTGTTTGACCGTTTGCAATGCTCATTGTTTTGGTCATTTGTTGAAGAATGAAACTGAAATATGGAAATATTGAGTATATCATGTATATTTGTCTCAATTTTCAAGTAGAGGAAGGGGTTAGAATTTGGCTAAAATGGGCATCATAATACGCATATATGAGGGTTAATGGTTTTTAAAATAAATGCTAATACATTCAGCATTCAGATAAAATTATATTGTTTGGACAAAAATTCCCACAAAGCAGCTTAACCTGGCCAATAAGGAATATTCTGTAGAAATTCTGAAAATCAGAAATTACCCTTTTTTCATGTTTTCTGACATTGGTAGAATTTAAGCCATCTTAGATGATGTTCATATGATTTGTTTAAATAAAGAATTGACAGATCTTACAGGACAAATACAAATTTCACTCTGCCCGACCATGTTTCTAAGGAAATAAACCAAGATTCATCAAATTTTACGTGCTTTTTTAGAGGGGTAGGGCTAATATTTTGCTATTTTTTTGTTAATCAGTAGGTAGAAGGAACATAATTATTCCCTTTTTACATTGTTATAGTACCCAGATACAAAAATCAACCATCATTATGATGCGATATCCTTTATTTTATTAGTAAGATTAAGATATATGCAGAATCCTGTGAAAATCTGCAAAATTGAAAATATCCCATTTTTCAAGTATTTTGACCACAAAAATCACTTCATAAAGGATTACTAGTGCTTGATTTATTAAATGTGATATATTTGTTTGGCTTAGTATAAAAAAGATTGCAGTTTAGTACGAAATATTTTTTTATCTAAATTTTTAAGGGAACACATGTCTTTTTTAGTCATTTCAGGAATAGGGGAGGGGTAGGTTTTTCACGTCTGACAAAATTTGATAGCCATAAAGTGTATATATCTTGTATTCAATTGAAAGTTAATACTATAAGATTTCATTTGATACCATATTGACATACTTTCAAGACTGTTTAGTATACATATAATGCTCACAAAGACAAAAATTGAAAAAAAATCAAAAATCCTCAAAAAGCTGCGACAGGGTGTAAATATTAGCCTCAAACGGCAAGTTCGTCCCAAATTTTTCAATACTGACATGTTTTTTCTTCAAGAAGATATATAGGAGGACTTACAACAATATGTTAACATGGAAGGTGGGGTGTAAGGGGGGTTATGCTAGCGCGTGGACTAATACTGATGAGAAAATATTATGCGATTTTCGGCAGGGTAAGGGGTAATTTGTTGCCGCTAGAAGCCCTATACAGGGTGGTTCTAGAAGAAATTTTATTTTAAAATGTCTCCATAGCATAACTTCACACGACAGATGTATAATTGGGTTGTCAACTTATATTTTGAAAAAGATAGTACGCGCTTTGGGATGAATAGAGCTAAAATCGGCAAAAATCATAATATTCCATTTTTCTGCAATCTACACTACAAAACATGGTTTTTGATGATGTAATGGGTTTAATTTTCCGTAAATGCAATCGTGTTAATAAATTCATTATAAAAATATTATCAAAGTTGTGTAATATTTTGTCTATTGAAAACAAAAGGCGAAAAATCTCGTTTTTACCCAATTTTATCAGCGGTAGGGATAGATTTTTGCCTCCTACGATTACTGAACTTCATAAAATATTAATAACTTGTATTCATTTGAACGATAATATAATCAAATATCCACCAAACCCCACTTTTTATATTCCAATAGTTGTTCATAAGCTACAAGACCTCAGCAACAGTGAAGAATGAACAAATCTGAAAATTCGACAAAATTGTCGAAGGGATGTTAAAAAGGGCTCAAAAATATAAGTTCATCCCAAAATTTTTAATGTTAACATGATTTTTTTTCAAGAAGATATATAGGACGACCTAAAAGCATATGTTAACATGGAAGGTGGGGGGGGGGAGGGGGTGCACGGGGCGTTATGCTAGCCCACGGACTAGAGTAGTACGTAGTAATCGGAGCATAACAAACAGCTGATTTTAATCAGATATTGATGAATAAAGTAACATTTGCTTTACTTATTATTGAAATTTAAAGTCCTAAATAATGTAATGGATACTAAGACTAAGGTACTCTCATCCATCAGGCATATGTGACCTTATTTGATTCTGGTTATCCTATTTAGGCCCTTTTGGTTTCTAGCCCCATCACACCTTTTTAAGTTATTTGATTTTGGTTATCCTATTTAGGCCCTTTGTATTCTAGCCCCATCACACCTTTAAGTTATATGGTGTACCTATCGCTTGATACTGAGTGTATATGATGGTGGTTATTCCAGAACAACTGTAACAGACAAGAACAAAAATATATTTCATCAAAATCTAGGAATTACTGTTGAGAATATAACAACAGTAAAATATATACACTGTGCCTGTATATACAATACTGAAACAAAATAGTAGAAATAAAGAGTTGATTTTCATAAAGTACTGCGTTGACTACTGTTATACCTTTTGTGTCCCAGTATTGATAAAAATGCTGTTATAGTGACAACCGGAACCTTTAAACGTAATGGAAGTGGGAGGTTTGGCGCCGTGAAATCTGATTCAATCCACTATTTCTTTGGAAATGCCTGTGCAAGTCAGGGCCATTGCGGTTTTCCCAATTTTTCGTTTGTTGACTGATTTTGTCTGTTTGTTGACTTATGAGTTTTGCCTTTCCCTTTGGAAGATTGCTCGGTGTTCAGTAATTGTGTTATTACCCTTATTTAGAATGCTATATTTAACGAAAAGTTTATCGAAAGAGTTATGTATATTCCATTTTGGCTTTGTTGTTACCTAACACTTTTAAATTAGTTGGCTTTCAAATATTTCGATATTGAGGCTACCCGATGGCGGTTATACCAGAAACGTGTCGCCCACACTAACTTTGATATCTACATTTTAATTATGTAATTTTGACATACTTCACCAGTTCCCTATGAAACAAGTGAGCCCATTTTGTAGCATTTTCCCATCTCATTGCATCTGGAATCGGCCTGATAAAAGTGTAATACGGTTTTATAAGATGTTTTTTTACTTTGAAAATAAAATTTTTAACATATGTAATAGTCTATAAATGACAAAATCTAACAGAACAAGGGAATGCGAAGTAACCGTTTAACCAGATCTCTTTAAGTATTTGTTTTTCATAGATGTTGATAACTGTAACAATATTTATTTC
This sequence comes from Gigantidas platifrons, assembly GCA_002080005.1. Taxonomy (NCBI): domain Eukaryota; kingdom Metazoa; phylum Mollusca; class Bivalvia; order Mytilida; family Modiolidae; genus Gigantidas; species Gigantidas platifrons. The sequence continues at coordinate 18,303 of MJUT01030106.1, read as the reverse complement.
TAAAGACATTTTTAATTGTCAATAGAAACGACAACTCTTAAATATAACCTTTTCCCGCAAACTAAAAAACAACATTCGTTCGTTAGGAAGTTAGAAAAATCCGAAGTGCCAATCAAGATTAATCAATCAAGAGACACTGGTAGCATAGGGTACACAAAACACAGCACGAAAATAATCAAAATAAATATAGCACAGAAAACTAAAAAGATGAGAGATACGGACCCCACCACAACGCCGTGAGTAAACCCAGGTGATGAGCGATACGGACCCCACCACAACGCCGTGAGTAAACCCAGGTGATGAGCAATACGGACCCCACCACAACGCCGTGAGTGAACCCAGGTGCTCGCGTATGGTAAGCAGTTACTACTTCTTATAAGACACCTGCCATGTTGCTCATATAATCAAGATGTGTTGGACACCACGTTGTACAAACAAACACAAAAAAGCAAATAAAACACCAGCTTTCCTACAATCAGCCGGGAGTAAAGACGAACCAGACATCTTTTTCATGCGGAAATCGTAACGGATAATACGGAACTAAGAACTCGAAGACAAGACAGGAGAGGACAGGACTATATGTAAACAATCAAATACAACACAATAAGAGATGAGCCCTCCTGCAAACAACTGGGGGTAAAGACGAACCAAATATCTTTTTTTTAAGTTCAAACCCACGGACACAGCGATCTAGCAGAGAAACATCTACTCCATAATTATGATGATATCAAAGATACCACAACACCCACACAAGATATGAAGAGTTTGAAGATACCAAAGGGGTAATCAGAATCCGTATATCAAAGAAGAATATACAACATAATGGCCAAGAGAAAAAGGACAAACAATGATCCATAAAACATACACTAAACTACTATAAAGGAAAAATTATTAACTCTGCCAAAAGTGTCCACATCTGCAACCGGAATTGGGCCACTCTTTGTTGATGCCAGCTTAACGCATAGTAAGTCCATATCAATCAACAATAATTCATACATTCACATACACAGTAATCAATATTCCAAGCAATAATCAAAGTTTCTTAAATAAGCACATTATATCAATGTTTGGCGATATATTTTGATTATCAGACATCAGATAAGATTAAATGGTACTGGTGATTCTTTCTTTTCTTGGAATCTGTCTTAATCTCACAAGTCACATAAATGTTATAAAGGAGAAGAAAAATCACACATACAATATGGTGATCACAAGTAGAACTGGTAGGTATCATCATTTTGTTTATCGAAAGAGTTATGTATACTTCTTTTTGGCTTTCTTGTTACCTAAAACTCTTAGATTATTTGGCTTTCAAATATTTCGATATTGAGCCTACCTGATGACGGTTATTCCAGAAATGTGTCGCGCACACTAATTTTGACATCTACATTTTAATTATGTAATTTTGACATATTTCACCAGTTCCCTATGAAACAAGTGGGCACATTTTGTAGCATTTTCTCCATATCGTTGCATCTTAAATCGGCCTGATAAAAGTGTAATATGATTTTATAAGATGGTTTTATACTTAGGAAATCAGATTTTTATCATATGCAATAGTCTATAAATAACAAAATCCAAAAGAACAGCGGTTTGCGAAGTACCCGTTTAACCAGATCTCTTTAAGTATTTATTTTTCATAGATGTTGTTAACTGTTTCTAAAAACACGTTTAATTGTCAATAGAAACGACCATACTTAAATATAAACCTTTTCCCGAAAACCACAAAACAACATTCGTCCGTTATATAAACGTTAGAGAAAACCGAAGTGCCAATCAAGATTAAGCAATCAAGAGACACTGATAACATAGGGTACACAAAACACAGGACGGAAATAATTAAAATAAATACAACACAGATAACTAAAAAGATAAGCGATACGGAACCCAGCAAAACGCCGTGAGTGAAGCTAGGTGATGAGCGATACGGACCCCCAGCAAAACGCCGTGAGTGAAGTTAGGTGATGAGCGATACGGACCCAACCACAACGCCGTGAGTGAAGCTAGGTGATGAGCGATACGGACCCAACCACAACGCCGTGAGTGAAGCTAGGTGATGAGCGCTACGGACCCCACCAAAACACCGTGAGTGAACCCAGGTGATGAGAGATACGGACCCCACCAAAACGCCGTGAGTGAACCCAGGTGATGAGAGATACGGACCCTACCAAAACGCCGTGGGTGAACCTAGGTGATGAGAGATACGGACCCCACCAAAACACCGTGAGTGAACCCAGGTGATGAGAGAAACGGACCTCACCAAAATACCGTGAGTGAACCTAGGTGATGAGAGATACGGACCCCACCAAAACATAATCAAGATGTATTGGACACCACGTTGTACAAACACAAAAAGCAAGTACAACACCAGCTGTCCTACAATCAGCCGGGAGTAAAGACGAACTAGACATCGTTTTTATGCGGAAATCGTAACGGACAATACGGAACTAAGAACGAGAAGACAAGACAGGACAGGACTATATGGTAAACAATCAAATACAACACAATAAGACATGACCCCTCCTGCAAACAACTGGGGGTAAAGACCAACCGAATATCGTTTTTTAAGTTCAAACGCACGGACACAGCGATCTAGCAGAGAAACATCTATAAATAGAATTAAGTGTTTGTTTCTGGGTTACTATGCATTCAATCTGCACAGACCACTTCAATTATGTTGCCGTTTTTTGTAGCTTTTGGCAATTGTTCTTATAATTTTATATTAAAATTTAAATTACAATGTAGAGAAATGGCGACACTAGTCTCCGGTTTTGACAGGAAGTACTAAAGGTAATGGACACTAGCATATAACAATGCAATTAGCTTATTGCTTCAAATTGCCATTCCATTGTTCACTTGTAGGGAAATCCATTTTGTTAAGTATGTCGCTAAAATATATCTTCATCATGCTAATACATGAAACATGAATCTTTACGTCATGTTGACAGTGCGGTTTAAGTCGTTGTCTTCTAACCACAAGCATAATCCCCTTCAAATGCCAAGGTTTCCAAAGCCCGAGGGTTTCACAAGTCCCTTCGTTATAGCTTTCCTCCCCAACGATGTTTCGTGGTTACGATATAGGAAAAAGAAATGTATATAAAAATATTTTGTCTTCATGGTGCGCGTATGATGTTTTAATTACTCAACGCACAAAGGGACAGGACTATGTGTGTTATTAATAAAACACTCATTCCACTTGAAATAACCTTAAACCACAGTCTTATGAGCAACATAGACGCATATTATATAATAATAACTTAATTTGATTAGAATATTTCAGTCTGATTGGCTAATCCGCCTGGGGAAATATTGGCTATATTCGATAACCTGGGTTGGTATTGTGACGTTACCAACGGGTTCATCCGGCAACGACAAATTAAAAATAGTCACATGAAATAATTGTAATTAAAATCGAGGAATCATTAAATTAAATTATAAGGAATATTTGAAATTGTTGAACAGGCTATACTTGCATAACCTGGTTTGCGTCAGTTTACGCTTTTCATAAACCGCTTCGGGGTTTATTAAGCGTTAACTGACCCAAATCAGGTTATATCATATAACCTGTTCAACAATTTCAAATATTCCTTTAGAAAACATAGATATTTAATGTATCACATACGACACGTATCTGGAATAAACTTCGTTAAAGGTCTCGTGCTACTGGATCTTTAGTTTACTGTAGTGTTTTATAGATCGTTGTTTGTCTTTTTTTCCTTTGTCGTTTGGCCATGTTAATGTATAGGCCTTCGATTCACGGCTTCTGTATATTCCCCTTTGGTGTCTTCACGCTTTTCTTACAAATGGTGAGTGAAATTGAAATTAGTTTATATTATTTTAGAGACTGTAATTTTCAAACTAAGACAATGTCTAATTTACCATGTCAGTACCAGAGCACTGACTACTGTATGTACCTGCGAAAGGTTATTCAAGAAACGTGTGATGTGCACTAAATTTGATATCGACGTTTATATTACGATCACTGGATCAATACCTCGGCTGGTGGACTATTAATCCCTGAGGGTATGATCCGTCCAATAGTCAGTGCTTCGACACTGACATGGTTTATTAGATATATTTATTATTGAAATTTACAATTCCTAAAATAATGTAATTAATATTAAAACTAAGGTTCTCCTCCATCAGACATAGGTGATCTTATCCGATTTAGGCGATCCTGTTTAGGCCCTTTGGTTTATTTGCCCCCAAAACGTTTTAAATTATTTGGCTTTCCAACCTTTCGACTTTGAGCGTACCTGATGAAGGTTATTCTATAAACGCGACGTGCACACTAAATATGATATCGACGTTTGTACTGCTATCACTGGGTCGATACCTTTGCTGGTGGACTATTAGTCCCCGAGGGTATCATCCGCCCAGTAGTCAGTGTTTCGGTACTGACATGGTTTATTTCATAAATTTGTCATTGAAATTTACAGTTCGTAAATAATGTAATTATTATTAAAACTAAGGTTCTCCTCCGTCAGTCAAAGGTGATCTTTGATTATTTTGGCGATCCTGTTTAGGTCCTTTGGTCTATTTGCTTCCAAACGTTTTAAATTATTTGGCTCTCCAACCTTTCGAATTTGAGTGTCACCTGATGAAGATTATTCCAGAAACGTGTCGTGCCTACTAAATTTCATATCTACGTTTTAATCCCCTCTGGGACTAATAGTCCACAATCAGAGGTATCGACCCAGTGGTGGTAATAAAAACTTAGATATCTAATTTAGTGAGCACGATGAGTTTCTGGAATAAACGTCATGGTATGCCCATAGCCAAACGATTGTAAGATCAATTAATTTTAAATTTTTGGGTGCAGGTAAACTAAATATCTTAAATTAGAAAAATCAACTGATGGCTGACGTATGTTTTAAATAATGTAAAAAATCATCTAAGGAAGTTGATTTCAGCTTTACTTATAATTAGGACATGTCTATATCAGAACGTTCAGATAAACATGATATCAATCCTGAACAGTAGGATATGGCACTATTGAGGACAAATGTATCTGTTGAAAGGTACGGCTAACGTATCACTGTTGGACAAGTGTAACTGTCCTCCAATATGTCATATCCATCCTCCCAGGATGAATTCGATCAGTGTTTGGACAAAGTATTACCACTGTCATTAAACAGATTATGTGCCTCAATTCACTAATTTCTTCTAATCCACTAATGCCGCGCAAAACGTATCGATCATTGCTTTTAAGCAGACAAATTATGGATACATGAAACATAAAGTTGAACATACTCATATACAGAGTAACGAAACAACAATAAAAAATAAGATGGGAATATCGTACCAAACATGAACGTAATGAAAACGTAGATATCTAATTTAGTGCGCACGACACGTTTCTGGAATAACCTTCATCAGGTACGATCAAAATCAATGAAAACGTAGATATCTAATTTAGTACACACGACTAGTTTCTAGAATAACCTTCATCAGGTGACACTCAAAATCAATAAAAACGTAGATATCTAATTTAGTACACACGATACGTTTCTGGAATAACCTTCATCAGGTACACTCAAAATCAATAAAAACGTAGATATCTAATTTAGTACACACGACACGTTTCTGGAATAACCTTCATCAGGTACACTCAAAATCAATAAAAACGTAGATATCTAATTTAGTACACACGATACGTTTCTAGAATAACATTCATCAGCTACACTCAAAATCAATAAAAACGTAGATATCTAATTTAGTGCGCACGACACGTTTCTGGAATAACCTTCATCAGGTGACACTCAAAATCGAAAGATTGGTAAGCCAAATAACTGAGAAATAATTACATAATAAATAATATCTATAACACATAAAATGTAAAACAGTTTCAAAACCCAATAGTTAAAACCGTAGAAAGGGCAAAATCGATAACCGTAACATACAAATACACGACCGCTCGCGTGTCTGTCATTGTACAGACATGTCAAAGTTAAATTGTGGATTCTGATTCCTCATTTGTTATCTACAAATGCCATTTTTTTTTCTCTAAGAACAGAACATAATTGAGTGGCTCATGCTAAAACATACAACAAAGCCTATATAACAACAATTGGCTACCAGTAGTCCTTGGTTTCTGGTTGTAAGGCAAACTTACCTGCTCATATTCATCATATTGTCCGGTTCTAGCAACCATCTTTTAGCACTTCTATTTAGTGGTTTATAGGTCTTTGCTTTACCTTTTGGGCATTTGGCCATTGTATAGTTTGTCCTCTTGGCTTCTGGTTACCCTTTATCATCTTCATATTTTTCTTCGTTGAAATTCATCAATCAATTAAATTGATGCAATAGATATGACTGAATGCTGAATCGTTCATACAATTTTGAAGGACATCCATATAACATGACAATACTGAGCGAAGAGAAGGCGCGTGCTACAGTACAAGAAGGGCAACATACGTTTCTAAATTGTTCCGTGGAAAGTGGAAATCCTATGGAAAACCTCGAGTGGAAACGAGTAAATGAAACAACGTTAATTGGAGGTACTGAAGAACTATCATACAGCTTCCAGCCAACACGAAATGATCATATGGTCCAATTTACCTGCCATGCGATTAACAGTGAAACTGAACCGGAAGTTACACGTCAAATACGTTTACATGTAGAACGTAAGTACAAATGATAGCTAAATTGAAAAAAAAATGTTATACATCTTATAGTTAATAGATGGAACACTGATGTAAATATATTAAGGCAGCAACTTTAAAACAAATATGAAATAATGCAACAGCAATACGACTATCTAATCAGGAACGACACTTTACATATATATGATAACCTAGGTCGGTTACGATCGTTTCTCTTTCCTGTGTACCTGTCGGTCAGTCTATATGAAAACCATCGTTTCGACTTTTTTTGTTACTTACATGTATTTAGAAGTTTTCATAGCAATATAACAGAACTAAAACTTGCCTATTGGCTGTGTTTAACAAGTTATGGAATGTAAGACCCCTCTATTCTATATTCCCGTAGTATTTTATGAAGCTACAGATTAATCGACTACTGATTTGACCCACGGGTCGTGGAGGAACATTCGTAGTCAGCAGTGTGAAACCAACAATACATGTACATAGATGTTTCCCTTAATTAAGTGTTTTACCACTTCTTAATAAAAGCGATGCATATTATCCTATAACCAATGGATGATTCATATAAATTTACCATCTCCTGGATGCATTATCAGTAATATAACCATAAAATGGCAATATCAATCATTAAAATTACAAAATAAAACAGGATGATTTGGATGCAATATAAATCAGCCATTTTTTTTGTTATCTCATCTCTATAATCCTTAGTGTTATGAGAAGTATTTATTTTCAAATAAATTGAATAGATGAAAAAATGTATTGTCCTAAATAAGCACGAACTATGTACTATTGGAAACTAATCAACCAACAGTCAATCATTGCTGAATGCATTGATCACTTACACAGAAATCCGTATCAGAAACCATACATATCTAACTGACTATTCAACATTTAAATACATGTTATTTGTTTGACGGTGTTGTTTGTTTTCCATTTTATCCTATATTAGTTATGCCAAGCGTGATAATTTGTGATGGTGAGTTAACTGTCAATGTCATGGAAGGCGATTTAATGACCTTACACTGTTGCTATGACACCAACGTGACACCGGTACAGTTTATGTGGCTACAGAACAACATATCCATCTCGTCTGCAGAAGGAAATGGCAGTACCAGTATACCTTTACAAATAAAAGATTACTAGAAGCAAATCTGGGTCTTACAGATGTACTGTGTGGAACGATGTCGGCGTCGGAAGTGACGAAGTTTGTGTCGTTGCTATGTGTAAGTTATGAGTATTTATCGAAGGAAAAGTTGTACCTGTCCGGGTGGTACCATTGGTGTATAGAAAAAGGACCTAGTTACTCCGTTGCTGGCTCATTTTCCACAAAGGTGTGTCGGCTGGCCACACTGCAAGAATACAAAATACAAGATTCGAACGGCAAGTCAACTTGTGTTTCATGTTTGTGTAATGACAAGCTACATATACGTAAAAGTTAGTTGGGGGTTGTCTTTCATTGCCTATTATAATGCACTATATCTACCCCTCTTTTGTACAATCAAAACATCCATCTGCAGAACAATCCTAGTACCAGCTTTTTTTCTTTTTTATATTGTAAGGATTGCTAAAACAGTGATGGTCAACAATTCCACCAATATCAACAAACCGAATAATCACCACTCACTATAACTCATTGAAAATTATCCTGGTTTGGGATTGGTACAAAAATGTGGCTGTAACTATTTTTTGCAATATATATTTTATTTGATCAGAAGCAAATCAATTGCATGTACACAGTCAAATAGAAATATATTTAAGGACAGTACTATTTTCTGTTACATAAAGTCTTATACATTCAATATACACCACTTCTATCAGCATGAGCAAAATTGCTTTCCATACATTTTTGTATATTCTTTTAAGAAAGTTGATGATCTTTAGGATGTGGCATGTTAAAATATTCTCACAATGCTATAGTTCAAATGCTGCATTCAACAATATTCGATCATCAATGAATAGAGACCATCATTACCACATGACTAACTCTAAGTCACTTTGCCACTGTGTTTAAAATATCAGTTTATTGTTTAATTAGAAAAGTTTGAAGATACCAAAGTGTAATTAGAAGTTGTAAATCAGAGACGGAAAGGCAATGCAATGACCAATAGAAAAAGTGTAAGTAGAAGTTGTAAATCAGAGACAGAAAGGCAATACAATGACCAATAGAAACAGGACAAAGAGACTAACAATGATCTACAAAACACTACACAGAAAACTAAAGATTGAGCAAAACGAACCCCACTAAAAATCGAGGCGGAAGGGTTAGCAGTTCTGTTCTACTAGTGACACCTTCGTGGTACTGTTAAACGACACGAACATCATTTAATATGGAATTTAGGTTGGACACGACCCTAATATAGTTTTTACGCAACTGTCGAAGCGAAGCAAGAAATGCTATTTTAGTATTAAACTTTTTGGGGTTGATATATTACTTATTGATCTCTCCGATAGAAAAGACATTCTATGTTTTCTCTCCTATTTGTAGTATGATTACATGTAAGTAAATATAGACCACACCTGATAATTTATACTGTAAATTATGTCAAAAACAATGATTGTAATAATATGTCTGTCAAGAATTTACAATAAAGTTGTAGTGGTTCTGTTGTTTCCACATATCGTAGCACAGCGGGTGCCACTAGTGAAGCAACAACGTCTTACTATCCCTTGTGTTGGTAAGGTTCGTGTTTTTCAGTCTTCAATATTCTGTGTGATTTATCGTGTATCGTTGTTAGTCTTTTATCCTTTTTCGCTTGGTCATTGCAATATTTGTCCTTTCTTCGATTTATGGCTTGTGATTTCCCCTTTATTATCATAAAATATAATAAGAAATGCAGATCCACTTGTATGTTTGTGCTTGCACAAGTTTAAATATCATATTTTAGATAAACCAGAAAGCATCAAATCCAAATATCATGTCAATGCTGTAGTCGGTATTTCCAGTAAACATATATATATACTCTTTAACAGTTACATAAGGCCAGTTGTGGCATGCACATACTTGGCAGGAGGACGACGGGGCATATAGATAATAGTAAATCACGGCATATAGTGGTGTCCAACACATATTGCGTTGTATTTCTGTTTTGGTTGTCTTCGTCTTGTGTACACTATGTTACCAGTTTCTCTGGATTGTCCTTTTTTTATTACCCCTCCGGTATTCTCTAACGTTTATTTTATCCCGACACTTTTTATTGAAACCAAGTACCAAGACAGGTAAGTGAGCGGTCATGTATTTGTGTGTGAGGGGTATCGATTGTACAAGCTGCAAGCTCGAGCGTAGTGGTTGAGTTGTGAAATACTAATAAATGTTTCAGAAAACCGAAGGGATCATCAAGAATGGGCAATCCAGATATACTGGCAATACTGGGCAAACACAAGCAGCACAAACTCGACGACAAATATGTTATCGATAAGGAACTCTAACATACTGATAACTGCAGAAAGCATAATATCAAAAATAAACCATGAGTAACCGAATAACACAGTAATTAATTCATGCATATTATCACAAGAGAAAATGATCATGGTTACAAGCTACGGGTGATTTATTTTAGATATTCGGAATGCAAGAGTAGTTATTACATATAATAACGTTGTAATTTCACTATGTGAAATGTCGGATTTTATCTTTCATTTCAACATCTATTTGTTTTAACATCAATCTCACAGATTTTATTCAGTATATATCTTGTTGCATTTTTACTTCAGAGTCCAAGTTCCTCTAAAGTATCCCTGTGAAATTCTGTTTTGACTATCCAGGGAAATATTCAAAACTATAATTACATATACAGCTATACTATATAATTCTAATATATCCTATTGCATACAGTTTATTTAATATATTCTGGAACAATGGCTTAATTTCTAGTATTTTCTTTCCCTTCATTTTTCTTTGAAATTCATTTTTAAATAACATTAAACATCATTTGTCTTTGTCTTTTATTCGGATACATCATAGGATTTGTAAATTGTAAATGCCAATATAGCTAAAAACATAATTTAGGTGAAAATATTCTTTGTCGAAAATTGTGTACCCAAATACTAAATGCTGATGCCTGATATTGTTTTCAAATTTGATTTTTTTTTTTAGCATTTCATTAATTTTATTCTAAAACATGTCTAAATATTTACATGACATTAAAAAAGCTAAATAATCTTATTCTACTTTACAAACAGTACATAGACAGTCAGTTAATATTTTTCATTTGAACACATGTGATTTGGTTGGAATAATAAATTGTAATACTTTCCATCTAAATATTTTCAATTTGTTCTCTAACAAAATTTTAAAAATAAATCCATATAAATCTGTTTTATTTTGAATGTCCTGGATTTCAAAGTAAGTTATGCAAAAATGTATTACTATAGTTTTGACGAAAACTCTGTTTTTGATAATATTGTAAAAATCTTTGTTAACTAATTTATCAATATTAATCACCCTATCAAATAATCTTGCGATACCCTCCCATTTTCGTCAGTTATGTCGTTCACATACAACAGGTTGCTATCAATCCAGTTTTTATAGATTAATTTTTTTATTAATCAAGGGTTATAATCAGAAGTACATGAAAAACATATAAACTAAGTACAATATATATTGAATACATTTAAGAAACATGTACTTATTTTACATTTTGTATATGATTGTTTACTTTCATTAAAAATGTACACATTTGAAGTGTTTCATTTCCTTTTATTCTTTTAGTATATTCATTGACAAATATTCTATAAACATTAGTATGCTTTGTTTTCTGTACAGATATATAATATGATTTATAGATGGAGAACCCCACACCTGTTACGATAAAAAACAAAAACAAAAAAAACAAAAACAGATTATATGTACAAATACAATTACGATTTAAAAGAATAGAAATCATACATTTATTTAATTTATAAACATATATATATATATGTTTTAGTTTATACATAAATTTTACAAATCTCAAAACATGTGTGGCTGTGACGTTTGAAACATAACTGACATGATTAATTAGACATGTTAGAATGGAAGTTCACAGTTCCTAAATAATGTAATTACATTGTATTATTCAAACAAACTTTCCCTACATCAGGCACAGATGACTTTAGCAGATGTTGGCTAATCCGTGTAAGTCATTTTGTTTGTTTTCTTGTAAAATAATTTTAAATTATTTGTTTTTTCAGTCTTTTTACTTTGAGCGTACAGGGTCTGATGACGTTTATTACAAAATCGGGTGGTGGGCACTAAGTTAGACATCTACATTGTAAAATGTTTGTTGAAAATCAGCAACATCTAAGGAGTGGGATATGAAAATTGTAAAACAATATAAAGGGAATATTCTGGACGAGAACGTGCTCAACAATATCTTAATACTATATAGAAATGAGGGAACGATTTTAGACTGCAAAGGTCTTAAGGTTTGAGAGAATATATTTTAGTGAATACAATGTAATTGTAATTAAACTGTAGCAATGATATTATACGTTGATTAGCGCAAGTTTACACTAATATTAGTACCATTAACATTTAGGTTGATATACGATTCCATTAATTGTTCGTTTGTTGTACTGCATCTTCTGGCTTGTTGCTTCTTTAATCTTTTACAAAGACATTTGTCATGCAATGTTCTCCCGTAACATATATATAGAAGAAGACCACAAGCTACCATTATACCATCAATCTGCACACATATAAAGAAGACATTACAATAGCCGTCTCCATTCTGGTTTCCTTTATCTGCTGTTGAAGAAAGAAACACATACATTATCCACAGGTTTAAATACAATGCATGTATATACATTTTACGAAGAATTTGAAGATGCCAAAGGGATAATCATAATCCGTAGATCGAAGAAGAACAGACAACACAATGGCCAAAAGAAAAAGTACATAAAGACAAACAACGATCCACGAAACATACACATAAAACTAAAGATCGAGTAACACGAACCCACTAAAAACGGGGTGAATTCAGGTACTCCAGAAGGTGCATGTTCATCTAATCTAATTGTTTTGCTCTCGAATATTTTTAAAGTATTTGGCTTTTCAATCGTTTGACGTTGAGTATATCTTATAAAGGTTCTCACAGAAACACATCGTATACACGAAAATATATATTGACATTTTATTATTTGACCGAAATACAAGTCGTTTTTCAGATTTCTTTCCACGTTGTATGAAACCCAACTCATGTTTGCAAAACAAAATGCATAGAACAAAATCTAGAAATGCGACGATAATTACAACTTTAATAAGTAGATCAATGAATTAAATTGCCCATGAAACTAGCATATTCCCGTCACTTTTAATTGAAGTTCCAGTACAAAACCATGAAAGTGAGTGGTTACGTATATGTGTGTTAAAGTGTCTATTTTGCATCTATTTCTCTGATTTTACGAATGGAGTTTGGAATTATTCGAGCAGTGTAGAATTTTTTGCTTTACATTGTATTTTTTCCACTAAAATGCCCACATGAGTGGTTGAGAGTTTTGTGGTAAGCGATATTGTCGACGGATAGTTGACATGTCCCAGATTGGTAAAGAACACAGCTGCAAAGTTTACTCTCAGTTGTAGAACGCCTCAAAAATCTTGGTATGGACAAAAAGAGTATGATTATTTTATTCTTAACAACTTGATCCAAAACGATGTTTTTGGTATTTCAAACCGAATGCAATCACATATGCACAGTCCATGGAACAGCAAATGTAACGAAATGATGTATTTCCATTCATTAGGCTTTAACCGCACCCGATGTAGGTTATTCTCGAAACAAGATGTGTACACTAAACAAGACGATTCGGCTTTTATTAGTATAGCGCAACAATATTGTTCTTGAATTATTTGCTCATTTTTCATCTGTGTATTAGAAATAAGACTGTTTTTGGACTTACTATTATATTCATCTGTGAACTTCTTTGACAATATATGCATATACGATCTGCCAATACGACAAGTAATATTAAGAGTTGCAGCTAGTCGACCAACAGGACTATCTTCTATAACCTTCTGAGTGGAGTACAAACTGCCACTCTTCCAGCTAGTACTGACAACCATTGGAGATAGGTCTACTCGGCTCGACTCATCCTAAAACACAAAAGGTTGATGCACCATTGTTTAATTCTATTTTATTTCACTATGTTTTTTTTCCAGAGTCGATCCTGAAAATTATACAGACAAAAGTGAAAAAAGGCTAAGTTAGCATGAATTCTCCCAAATATGGCGAATATAGCCAGGATTAATATGTATTGTTCCACGACGACAAACACCAGTAGAGATTACAATACTATAAAGTATTGTTTTAAATCTAAATGAGACATGAAAGTCATATCAACTGCATATTACCCCCTTACCATCTCCCTTTATCAATAAAAGAAGGAAACATAGACAATTAGGGGTTAATATTTATTCATTATACATTATAATTACATGGTATGCAAAACTGCATATAGGCAATGGATAGACTTTTGTGAACAAGACTCCGACATGCAGGCTGTCATAATTTCGAGTTGCGTGCTCTCTCATTTCTGTGTCTTTAGGGTGGTCTGAAAAATAATATGCACCTTTAAAAAGATGATTTTGGACGATTTTCGTCATGACCAATCCATATCCATGTATTTCATTGCACACGACTTAAAGTTTTCGTTTAAATAGGACCCTAGTCGGTAATCTACTGTTATCATGCTTAGTTTATTGATTGATTGTTGAGTAGCATCACATGGCCCATATTTCATCAATATTCAAGCCGCGAATTGTTTATATAAACAATAAATTTAATCGTGCAATGCACGCACGTTTTTGATTGCAACGAAGAAAAATGAAAATGATCGCTGTAGTTTGGAAATGTTGCTTTGCAATGGCTTTCAGCGACCACTTCTAACAAGAGGTTGTTAATTAACGACTACTGCTGATTGCTTTGTATGTGCAAGGTGTGTCGAATTCTATAAGCATCTATTTATGTACTGGATCACAGTAAGCTCATGGGCCTTGAGAGTTCTAATCACACAGTTTCATCACGTGCCTTAGGGTGTTCAATATTCTATATTGATTCGTGATATTACATTTGTTTTTAATCTTTCATACAAAAGTAGAAAAAATAAGGTGTTTAAAACTTCAAGCTTCTATGTAATACATTGGTACAATTTAATTAAATACGTACACTCGTAATCATTCTCGTTCAATGCTAGATTAATTGTAGTTCTCAGATGTCCATACGAACAGCCATAAACAGCAAGGTCTGATTCCTCAAATCTTGTTATTTGCAGTCTATAAGATAGACGTGGTCCTTCAAGCTCGTTATATTTCGAATCATCAACAGATGTTCCATTCACAAGCAGATTATCTTCAGTTTTGCCAATAAACCATCTTCGTGGTGTATTTAGATATACAGATTCGTTTGGTGCTTGACACTCCAGGAACACGTCTTTGCGAAACCTCACTGTTTTTTCAACCAAGTACAATGTTACTGAAACAGAAACATAATCGAATACAAAAATGAATGAATCAATGATAGTTGTTTAACACAATTGTTCAGCTATACCATGACAAGAACAAGTTAATATTCAATGAAATTATCATGAGATCCGCTTTGTACTAGACCAACACGCTTAGTTGGATTTTCATAGTGCTAGTTCACTGAAACAACAGACCGCGGATAGACATGTCGCCCCATTCGGACACATTAACCTGATTCCGAGCCAATCAGTTTTTGCTCTTTCTCCTGCTGCGTACTTAGCGGAGAAGCAACAAATACCAATTTAATAGTCTTTAGTATGACACGGTCAGGGATCGAACCAACGATATACCGCACTCTAAGCGAGCACAACCATTACAAAACCAATAAGGTAGCTATATAATTATTATTACAATTAGCTATGAAGTAATTAATAAGGTAATGCAAGACAGATCCATTTAGTATTGAAAAAAATCAGGCAGGCAGTCGCCAACATCACCAAATACGTTACAAATGTGCTTTGTCATCAATTTAATGGATTTTGTTGGGGGGGAGGTAAATTTAGCAACGCAAAATTTATAGGCTTCCATATGCTAACGCAAGACATAAAAATAAGCATGCCAAATACAAAAGTACATTTGGTGCGCATGAAGAGTTTCTGAAATAGCATTCATCAGGTACGCTCAAAGTCAAAAGATTAGAAAGCCAAATAATTTAAAATCTTTTAGAGCATGTAACCATACGGCTCAAACAAATACCCAATATCAGTTAAGGTCAACTAATGTTCATTTAAAAAGAAATATTGTATTTAAAAGTATAAATTTCAATAACTAAAATGTCTAATAAACAATGTCAGTGCCGAAATACTGACTACTGGTTGGACGATACCTCGGAGACTAATAATCCAACATCAAAGGCAACGACCCAGAACAATTTCTACACAGAAAAAAAAAACTCACTATGACCTTTTCATCATGAGGATGGCAATACTGTTGAAACGATAAGCTAAACATTTTATTCAGACAACTTTCAGATAAATTCTGGTTTTAGTTCACATCTCTTGGCGTCTGTTCATACTATTGCTGTAGTTAATTCCGATCTACTGTCGACGTTTAATTATAAGTATAACACAATTTTCGAAACAGAATTCAAAAGGAAAACAAAAAATACCACACTGTTGGGTAAGATTCAATAATAGAAATATACAAAAAGATGCAAAATCAATACCTCTAACTCACATATTTATGACCGGTCACTGTGCTGGTTTGGTACAGTCACTTCAATAAAAAGTGACGGAGTTAACCTCGTTGACAATATGTTTAATCATAGTATAAATAAAACCATACCTGGATCTGTAGAACATATGACAACTGCTGACAACAGGATCGATATCAAAAGTAACATTTTTCATTTATTGGTTTCTGATATATATCTGAAATAAAAACGTAGATTACAAATTTAGAGCGCATAGCGCATTTCGGAGTAATATTCATCATGTACGCATAAAGTCAAAAGTTTGGAAAGCTAAATAATTTAAAAGTGTTTAGGAACAATAACATCAAAGGATCTAAATTATTATGTAATATATACTAGTAAATCGATGGAATTATAACATACATTGCAGAGAGTGTGAGAAAATGCTCCAGATGGTCGACATTCCCAATTAAACGAATGACAATAATATAATAATTTATTGTTTTTATAAATATATTTTTGGCAGATGGGTACAATCTGGTAAAAGGGTGATAACTCTTATTGTTAGCGTTTTCTGAATCGTTTGGCTTAGGGGAGGTAAATCGGGAAGTCTTAGATCGATGCTCAGTACTTGTGTTTTTTTTTATTAGAGGGCGCTCTTTATCGGTCACTTGATCATTGTCCTAAACCACGTACATTGATAAATGTTATCACACATAGTTGTATCGAGTACACCACGGTATGACCGGGAATCAAACTCCTAAATTTAACGGTGATAAATGTACACATCGATGGTATAGGTAGATAACATAAGAAATGATTAAAGATGTCAACGTGATAACATGAAGATGTCAACGTGATAACATGAAGATGTCAACGTGATAACATGAAGATGTCAACGTGATAACATGAAGATGTCAACGTGATAACATGAAGATGTCAACGTGATAACATGAAGATGTCAACGTGATAACATGAAGATGTCAACGTGATAACATGAAGATGTCAACGTGATAACATGAAGATGTCAACGTGATAACATGAAGATGTCAACGTGATAACATGAAGATGTCAACGTGATAACATGAAGATATAAATTGAAGAAAGAACAAGTAAAATCATCATATAATTACAGTGTAATACAGTTATATGTATAAATAATATAATAAATAGGTGGTTATGGTGTTTAACGCCACTTTCAATAATATATCAGTTATATCGAGGTGGTAATGTAGACAATTTCGACTAGAATAGAATAAATAATTAACAAATAGTTCACGGCACTAAGGGCCATATGGCATTTTATGGACCGGGATGTCACCCACAAAATATTATATGGACCGAAGCGAAGCGACAGACCGGTCCATAAACTGCCATTTGGCCCGAAGTGCCATGAACTATTTGTTATATAATACTCAATACATGCAAATCTGTCAGACGACATGTATTTGTTATTGTATATCTAAGACAAAAAACGAGTTCGGACAAAATCCGGAAGAAAACATTATATTGATAGGGTCCGGTCCATATACTAAAATATTGACCGGTACATATACGAAAATATTGACCGGCTGCGCTAACAAAGACAAATAGGGAAAATAAAAACGTAAAGTATAATATTATCAATTATCACATATTTGTACGTTATCCGTACCGTTTTGCATATGTGATAAACGAAGACGTTCCCGACCCATATCAGTGCCCGGGGCAAATAACCGGTTATTGTGCCCTGCGTCGATGACGTCATTGTGACACGTAAGCAAACATCATACAAAAAACGATAAAACGGAGGTGAAACATATCAATGCAAAACGTAAAACTGAGAGTAACATAACGATATTCAAGGATTGGTTATCAACAGTGGGAGAACACCATAATCCTGAAAATATTGGAGTCGAGGAGAGGTACATGCACCTGGCAAGATTTTTTTCCCAGCGCGCACGAAATTCATACAGGATTGCGAACCCGATTCATTGAAATTTATCCAAGCTTCCATCAGTAGATATCTTAGTGATGGCGAATGTTGATATTTACGTCATCGCATCGACTATTGAGAACTATGAAAA
>MJUT01030096.1:78447-134302 GCA_002080005.1 Gigantidas platifrons | reverse complement strand
TACAGTGTCACTACGTCATTGTTGGTACCCTCTCATTCCATATAGGTTTTTTATGGGGTTTTGTTTAACGTCAATGTTTTTACTTTCCACGTGTGTAATATTCCTACCTTCTTCTACATATTATAAGGGAGATCACAGTCAGAGATACAAGAACTAAAAACCCAACAATTCCTCCAGCTATTGCTCCTAGATAATGATATAAAAAAACAATAATTATCATTAAAGATTTCAATTGTGTTCAAAGTAACGGTTATGACATTTAATATTTAATTATTTACCTCCTAGAAAATAAGAAGATAAAATGAATAATAATAAATAACATAATGTTGGAAAGCTCCAAAATCAAATAGAAAAAATCGTAGACGGAGGCAAAATTGATACCTCTAGACACACATATACATGACCGCTCACGTTTCTGGTGGTATAGGTACTACAAAAAGAATTGTCAGGATTAACCTGTGTTATAACCCCAAATGGATAATTAACCCCCTTACGGCACAGGTAAATTTAGCCAATTGTTGGCTATCCTATTCAGGACATTAATTTGGTTTACTTGTCCCTAAAGGGTTTGAATTGTTTAATTTTTCAAGCTTTGGCCATGAACGTACTTGAACGTACGTCGCGGGCACTGAATTGTTATACCCGTTTTCATAACGTTAATCCGAACTAACCTCGATAATTTTATAGTCGCCACCATTGCTGTTACGGAATAGGCATATGTGAGTCACAAATGACCTATGATATGTTCCGCTTGTGATAATCACAGTGGTTTATTATGAGGTTGATACTAGTGCTAGTGAAATTTTAGTTCAAGTGGGTAGTGCATGCCCAGTAATTAGATCCTCTGTTCATATGAAATTGATGCTGTAACAGAAATTCATAAAGGCCCAAATCTCCCTTTTAGTGACATAATTTAATTACCATTAAAGATACCGTAATGTAATGTACGAAATGTTCAATTCTATATTGACCAGCAGTATTCAATCTAAACAGTTGAAACGCCAAAATATAACATCAAAGTAATTTATTGAACACGTTTGTGTGGGGTCCGTGTTGCTCAACTTTTTAGTTTTCTTTGCTGTTTTTTTCAGACTTCGTTCTTCGTCTTGTGCACAATATTGGCTACGTCTGACGATTATCCATTCTCAAATGTCCTTTCGGTATTCTCTAACGTTCATTGACCCACCATGTTGTTGTGATCCTTGAGTTTGTGGCATCTTCTATCTACTCGTTCAGTGACAAATATCACTTGGGTATCTTTAAATATTTTTTTAAATGCTTTTAGTGGTATCCAAGACATATTGTGTTGTGTTTTTCTTCGTCTTGGCTGACCGGTGTTGCCAGTTTCTCTGGAATATCCATTTTTGATTGGCCCTTCGGTATTCTCTAATGTTTATTATTCTCTGTATATTGACCAATTGAGAACATTGTAATTTTTTTGTTTCGCAAATCCCCAGATGTAGTTAACATATAATATAATATCAAGAACACTATTATTCATTTCAAATCTTTCATAACAATTTATTCCATGTTTTTATAGCCGTGGGCAGCATTTGCAATTTGAATACAATTTATAATATGCTTTGTAATTGTAGAATATTTCTCAGAAATCTTTTGTATTTGGTCATCTGTCCCTCGATTTATTGCTTCCGATTATCCCTTGGGTATCTTCAAAATTACCTTTCTGTATTTCTGTTACTTGACAAACATTCAAATACATATACTCACTGTTATTGGTGACTTAGCTTTTATACCTGTTAGGTAATATAAATTGCCACACACACACACAATACATAACAAAACGCAAAAGACAAAAAAAAGGAATTCTAAAGTTTATATTCATACCGACTGGACTCGTCTTATCGGCAATCTTTTGGCCGGCTCCCATAGTTCCACTTTCTGAATATTGTTTTGATGTTGTCTCTATATGATTTCCTAATATTATATAAAAACAGAGCAAGGCTGATTAACGAAAGCATTATATCTAAAACAACTTCTTACAGCAATGCCTTAAATTGAGAACTATATAAAAACACAACTATTTACTACTTATAAACTGATTTCGTTTTTTCCATACCTCAAGTATAACTAACATAATGGGGATGCTTAATTAATGCTCATTAATTTAAGCTCGATTTGCACGTTATGCATACAATATCATTTTGCAAAAGGTTAGTATATTATGTAAAGATAGCTTAAAAGTCTTTAGGTTGCAAATTTCCCTATCTATATATATTAACTTCAAAATCCTCCTTTCTTTGGGTCCATTTAAATCAAATAAATCCATGTCAAGTTTCAATTTCACCTATCAATTTAATAATTATTGTATTACTTAAAGGTTAAAAAGTGTTCGCAAATTAAATAAAATATTGAACATCAATCGTCACAACTTACCTAACATAATGTACTCTAATTAGTATAACCACATCGGTGATGTGATGGTTAGCGTGAACGCATACAGTGTGATTCATTTTGTGTTCCTGTCCCGGTCAAACAAAGGAATATAAAATTGGTGTTTGCTCCTTCTCTGCTAAACACAACGTGCCATTCTGGAGAAACAACAAAGACTGGCTAATGTGTCAAAGTGGAGCAACATGTCTATACTCGGACTGTTGTTTCAGTGAGCTAACTCAGCGCGTTGGTCTGTTACAAAAAGGACATCATCATCATCTCATTGAAGTGAAAACGTAAATATCAAATATAGTTCGTATGACGTGTTTGAGGAATAACCTTCATCAGGTACACTCAAAGCCAAATAATTTAAAAGTCTTCGGGAGGCCCTAATCTGGATAAACAGTACCGACTACGGTCTACTATGCCGGAGGGAGGAGAATCTTAGTTCTCGACATGATTTAGCTGAAAAATTACTCATTTGACCTTGAACAACACAAACTCATAGCCATAATATATTATTTGTATACATACCTGTAGATGTTTGATGTGCTTTATATTTCTTTGTTGTTGATTCTAAATTAATAGGTCTTCCGCTTGTGTGCTTTTCTCCTGTTGTAAATATCCAGAGGTACACATAAAAATAAATAAGTCATTTTAGCAAACAAAACTAGTTTACCCCGCCACTTTTAATTGAAGTGCTTGTACCAAGCCAGGAAAGTGAGCGGTTATCTATGTTAGTGGTATAGGTGTTGCCTCTTTCTACGCTTTTTAGATTGGAGTTTGAAACCGTACCGACAGTGTGACATTGTTTTGTTTTTCATTTTAGTTGATCATCAGAAATGTTAACATACCGGTAATACATATACCATGACAAAATACAAATTCAGCAATTATCCAGGTTGTAGAATAATTAATTTTATACTTCATAATTATTACTGTATCAGGGAATTATCCTTCCTTGACCCCATTGATTGTATTGAGTTAATCAACAAATCTCGCATAAATTAACACGTGACTATTTCATTTCAATAGTGTTGTCTAAAATGTTATACTCGACTTATTACGATGTTCATTTTTCCGTTACTTCCAATTTATGAAGGGCTAAATATATTTTTTTTATTTTAATGGAAGGTTTGGTTGGGTAAGACAAGATGAAACCGACATTTTGTTTTAAAAGTTTCTATGACAGCACCATTTTACTAAGAGGTGAAGTTTGGTCCCATAGAACTAACTTAATCACACCATAGTTTATTGAAGAGCATGTACCAAGCCAGGAAAATGAGCGGTCTTGTATATGTCTGTTAGGGGTATCCTCAATTTATGAGATTTGTCGATTAAATATTTTTAGCTGTTAGGGCAGTGTGATATTCTTTGTTTTACGTTTTATATCTATTTTTATTTCTGATTTGTTTTTAATATTTGTTGCTGTCCTAATTATTCTTTTAATAGAAAATCTTACCAGGCCTAATTGCTTTGTAACCAATAAATAATAACATAAAACTAGCTCACCTACAGTGTGATGACTTGAACTTGACGTGAACCTTGTTGATGCTGTAACATCAGGCTTTAACGTTGTTGATTCTATTGTATATGTGAGGGTAAAATAAAATGCATGACTTTGGTATTATACAAATTTCCATTAATCAATTAAAATTTATTCAATTACCGAAATAAATGACATATTCAAATGTATACTATTTCAAACTTATGAATGAACTTTCGTTTAAATACAAATATTGATTTGTCATGACAATTTTCTAATAACGCATGAATGTATTACAAAATAAGAGTCAATACTGGTTTGATATGTTTCATGATGTGTCCGAGTGTAGCTGTGGACTTTTGCTACTGTTATCGGGTACTATAGAATCTGACTAAACGTGGTTTTCTTTTAGTACAAAGCAGGCATAAGAATTATATTTTTTCACACAATGATATAGCTCATATTGTGCTCAATTTGTGATAACCAGTAACTATATACTCACTGTTCACACCGTGATACAGTTATAAAAGCATTCACTTTGCGTAACAAACCAATCAATGATGAGTAAGTGGTGGAATGCACAATTTTCCAACTCTACCCATTGACATACTAATCTTTCTCACATCAGGTTCATCCCAAACCCACAGTTTATTTACATGATATATTTCTTGTAAGTTTGGCCTAGTCGTGAAAATAGCTGGTTTGTAGTGAGGTTCGTGTCGCTCGATCTTTCGTTTTCTATGTATATATAGTGTTTTGCAGATCATTGTTTGTCTTTGCGATTGCAACATTTGATCTATACGTGTGTACTTTTTGTTTTATTTATCATGCTTTTTCTGTATTGGTTTCTGTTTGTTTAATTGATATCTTTGTCTTATTTTATATTGCAAATTCTAAACTATCAACACCGGTAAAAAGTCCAGAATTGGTAAAAACAGAGCGAACATAGCCATAAAAAATACTCACCTTGTTTACAAACAAAATATTTCACAGTATGATCACAGGATATGTGTGTTTTATGCAACACTTTATTGTTCAGTGTGGCAGCTACACATTCAATAGGTTTGTAGTTTCCTGCGTCATCTGTAAAGACATCGTTTTACATTATTATATACTTGATGAACACATGGACATAAATAGACTTACTACAAGTACCTTTCTTATTAATAATCCCTTTGAATAAATAGTTGCTATGAAGAACGAATTCTTAACTGACCACTTATATTTACTATCCAAATGCAATCAGTAAAGAAATTTTGTTAGTAAGGATAAGTGGTCAATCGAGATTTATACTTTCATACATTTAAAAAAAAATAAGATTACAATTAAGAAAGGGACATGTAGCAACTCTACAGTATTTCCAATGCTAATATCATTCAGACAAAGGGTTGCTGTGGTTGTGATCGTATGGCGAGTTGGAATTACAACTACCTGTACAATCAGTGTCTATCAACACTAAACTTGTTAGTTCGAATCTTGCTCATGGCAAGGTGTACCCGAAACGACATTATGTGATAAAGTTAGTCAGTGGCTTGTGGCATGTCGGTGGGTTTCTCCGGGTACTCCGGTTTCCTGCACAAATAAAACTAACCACCAGGATATTGCTGAAATATTGTTGAAAGTGGTGTAAATCACCATAATCCTACCCCATAGTTTACATGTCAAAAAGCTTAAAAATAAAGTTTGTCGGTGACTTGCGACAGGTCGTTGGGTTTCTCAGAATTCTTCACCAATAAATCTGATATAGTTGATGAAAACGGATACAACAAACATTTGAAAATTTGATATATACACAAAGAAAAAAGTTAAACACCCCCATGTTTTTTTTGAAATGACAAATAATACGACAAGTATCACGAGATTACTGACCAGATAATCTTAAGAACGCAATGGTGACCTGTTAGGACATTACATTGGCTGTAAGAAACCACAAAAAATCAAGAAAAATGTTAATTTAATGAATATTTAATCACAATGTCACAAGGCCAGTTTTTGCAGTAAAACATGTCAATTTTAAGTATTGACCTTCACAGCCGAAAAACACGATAATATTGCCATTTCACTTTCAAAACGTCACTTATGAATCACTTGACGGCATCTATTGTTCAAAGTTCAGTACCGGGTGTAACCCCCACGTGCTTGGATGGATGACGGCCTCAATCCTGCGTCTCATCCCTCCAGTTAGACGTCGGATGTCCTGTTGTGATAGTTGCTGCCATTCCTGATGCAATGCTGCTTCCAACTGACGAATGTGTTGCACAGGAGGTTCCTGAGCATGCATACGACGGCCCAACATGTCCCAAATATGCTCTATGGGATTCAAATCCGGGCTCATCGTTGACCAAGGAGCAGAAGTCACGGCTTCGCTTTGGAGGTAGGCGGTTACTGCTCTTGAACGATGAGGCTTGGCGTTGTCATCCATATACACAGGCCTTGTAGCTAGTGAGGGGTTGTCGAAATGGGGGACAACAACTGGGTGCAAGACGTCTCTGATGTACTGATCACCAGTTAGGATGCCTTGTATGGTGACTAATTCCAGCTTGCAGTCATGAGAGATACATCCCAAACCATTACTGAGCCTCCACTGTAAGGGACAGTTGGCTGGATGTTCCTTGGGGTATAGGCTGTATTTTTGTGTCTCCAAACCCACATCCGGCCGTCGGTTACATGAAGCAGAAACCGGCTCTCGTCTGACCAATGGATCCCGCGCCATGTCCTTAAATTCCAACCACGTCGTGCTAAACACCATGCCAAACGTGATCGTCGATGTCGGTCTGCCAGCAGTGGACGTTTAATAACTCTCCTTGACTTAAGTCCCGCTGATTTCAGCCGGTTTCTAACTGTTCTTGTTGACAGACGTCTATTGAGCAGCCAGTGTTGTTTGAGTACGGGACTGGTTGCGAATGGCATCCGTCTAACCAAACGCTGCAATGCCCTGTCGTCACGATCAGATGTTACCCGTGGTCTGCCGGATCTTGGCAAGTCTTTCACATTGTTGGTTTGTGTGTGTTTTCTCACCAGTCGGCTGACTACAGTATGGTGGTAGCCCATCTGATGTCCAATAACTTTGAAGGACATCCCTGTTGTATGCATGTCAATTATTTTCCATCTTTATGCTTCTGATATTCGCTTTCGTACCATGTTTACTGAGAATGAATAAATGTTTTAAAACACCGGACTTAAATACCCAAATTCGAAGCGTGAACATACTGAATTTTGAGCAATGCACGAGAGAGATGGTTCACGTGCATGACTAGTCGATATTAGACATAATTGTCACACCTGTGTGACACATCTTTTTAATGGAACATTGTTCTTGCAATTATCAATATAAATATTAGAATCTAAACTTAGTGTAGTTTATTATGTTTTAATATATCAGGGGGTGCTTAACTTTTTTCTTTGTGTATATGTTTATAATACTAGTGAACAATCTAACATCTATTATCCAAAACATATAGATGGATATAGTGTATTAATGCTGTCATTGAGAGTAATGCATTATATTACTCCTTATATAAATACAGGGGGCGTCCAGATCGTGTCTCATGTGACATGTAGGAATACAAGGTGTCTATTAGACAAGAAATTACTCAACCTGACAAATAAATGTTAATCATAAAAGCAACCGTGTGAACATATGCTTTTGCTATATTGTAACTGTAAGTTAGAAGGATTATAACTCAGTTTCGTCTCTTTTTGTCAAACTCAACAATATGAGTTAGTATATGATTTCAGTTTCAAATTCATTGTTCTGTATGTTTGCGTTGTTTTATATTATTTGATGCTATCATTTACATTTACCTGTTTTAATTTCAAAAACTTCCTCAAGACGAAACATATTTGTCCAAATATAACTACCATATCCAAAACAATAAGTGGAAGATGGTAGTAGTTTATTTTTGCTTCGGCAACGTTGCATTATTTTAAATTTTGTTTGAGCCCAATTCGATTGTGATGGACCTGTCCTGGCTTCACTTCCGTCTTCTGTAATTAAGTGGACAAGATGCATTAGAAACAAAGGAAACATGTTTGAACCACTAAATATCTAAAAGTTAATGTAGTTTCCTGCAAACACAAATATATTATAATTTTCAAAAAAGAATCTAGCTTTTATGATACAAATATCCATTGAATTTAATTTTCAAATTCGTCTCAAGTATTCTTAGATCTATAGACCTAGTTAACCCCCCCCCCCCCCCACCACACACACACACTTTTATTTAGTGTATGTACCAGGTGTGGTCATGAATGTGCGTTTGTCCTTTGTTTCTACGATATTTTGATTAAATTTTAGAATTTTGGACAGTGTGTTATTTTTTGTTTTTGGTTTGTTTTTTGTTTTTGTTTATTTTTTTCCCTACTCAAGTCCATTGTGATTTTTAGCTTAATGTGCTCCGATAACTCAAAAACGTTGTTCTTTTCCTTCTTACCATTATATTGTGGGTCAATAGATGTTAGCTTCTGATTACCGTTATGAAATCTTCAAACTTTCCTTAATTCGATCATAAATAGTCGTTCCCTCCGACTTACATATAATGAGGTTTAACTATATGTTTTTATTTATACCTTTGAATTTTTCTCTCCTTAATTTTCAGTTTACTTCAGTGTATTACACTCATGAAACCATTACATCGATCGATAAACACATCACAACCACATTTTGGCTAGGCACTTTTTATTGCTCTCAAGCACA
The DNA here is from genome assembly GCA_002080005.1 of Gigantidas platifrons. NCBI lineage: Eukaryota > Metazoa > Mollusca > Bivalvia > Mytilida > Modiolidae > Gigantidas > Gigantidas platifrons. The sequence goes on along the minus strand of MJUT01030096.1, from coordinate 125,729 downwards.
TTTCGATGAAGGTTATTCCAGATACGCGTTGTGCGCACTAAATTTAATGTCTACGGCTTTATTAAGACAATTTGTGGAATCTTTTAATGAAAAACACTATGTTAGGTCAATTGTTCTCGCTATGAATACAATCAATCAATCAATATAACAATATTTACCACATACACCTCGTACAGAACTGTCTTTGCTATTGCAGTATACTCTTAGGAAATTAACATGGCCTGTATATGTACAGCTCGATGTCATACAGTTTTTACCATCAGTCGGTTCAGAAACAAAACTGCTGTCACTGAAATCTAATAAGATATATTACATTTTGGCTATCCTGTTTATGCACTTTTTATTGCTCTCAAACACATTTAAGTTCGTTGTCTTTCCAATCTTTCGATTTTGAGCGTACATGATGAAGGTTATTCCAGAAACGCGTCGAGTGGACTAAATTTGATATCTACGTTATTATTATTTTTCTATTATTCCGGAAACGCGTCTTGCGCACTAAATTTAATGTCTACATTTTTAATAAGACAATTTGTGGAATCTTCTAATGAAAAACAATATGTTAGGTAAATTGTTCTCGCTATGAATACAATCAATCAATCAATATAACAATATTTACCACATACACCTCGTACAGAACTGTCTTTGCTATTGCAGTATACTTTCATGAAATGAACTTGCTTGGTATTGCCTTCATCTGTACAGCGTGACGTCATACAGTTTTTACCATAAGCAGGACCAGAGGCAAAACTAATATCATTGAAATCTAATAACATACATTAAATTATTTGCTTTTCCAATTCTTTGACCCGCCACAATATAACTGAAATATTGTTGAAAGTGGCGTTATGCACCATAAATCTAAAACCAATTCTTTGATCATAAGCATTACTGATGAATGGTATTGCAGACTTAACTAGATATCAACGTTTTCATTACATACACAATGCGAAGAGAAAACTCGTACTAATTTATACTACAATTGGTTTTATCTCTAATAACAATTACTGTTTTACAATTCGTACCAAATTCTGAACTTTTTATGTTTATATGGATTTAGCGCCATTTTCAGCAATATTTCAGTTATATTTTAAGGACGGAAAAAATATACTTATATGACAGTTACGGCAAAATTATAGAAAATTTATGAAACTGAAAAATCAGTACATATAAACCGTATGACATCAAAACAAAATAGTAACGTAGCTTTTGTCATTATGTGACTTCGATGTTTATCATAATTGTTGCTTAATGATTTATTGTCATGTAATAATTTTGTAGCAAAATATTAATTAAAGACCACAGAAGAAGACCTGTAGGATCTGGTCGAATAGTACGGAATTTTACACAATCTTTGTATTTTTACCTCATAATACCATACTTTATATATAATTCAAAATGCTGGATTAGACTGCTATCAAATAAAAATACATTTGTACATACCATATTTATCTATATTAAATTACCCCTTTGGTATCTTCAAACTTTTCTTAAATATTATTAGTTTGGCCTTTTCGTATCCAACACTACTTATGTCTTCAAATTGTGCTAACTTACTTGTATAAACGAAGAAACTATTGCTCTTATCTCTGCTGATGCAACTATCAAAACCACTGTTGTGTCCTCTATCTCTAAGACAAACACATTCCCGAGTTTCGTTCTTTCACAATAGAATGAAAAAGAAAATAAAAATACCACACTGTCGGAACAATTCCAAAATTAAATAACAAAATCGTGGAAAGAGACAAAATCGATACCTCTAACACACATGTACATGACCGTTCCTGGCTTGGTACAGTTACTTCAATAAAAAGTGGAGGGTTAAAGTAGTTTATGGATCATTTACTTTTTACGTAGCTGTTTTCTTTCTTCTATCACTGCCAAGGCTTTGACCAGACTGACTGTATATATGAGTAACTTATAAGAAGCAAGGACTACTTACCCTTCACGAGCATATGAGTTCACCTCCGTTATGGTGGTATCCGTGTTGCTAATTTTTTTATATTTTTTTTTGTGTTGTCCTATTATCGTTACGGTTAGCTGCGGAACCGTAGCCCTTTATGGTCCGCCAAAAAAAAGGACCATAAAGGACTACGGTTCCGCAGCTACGTTACTGTCAGAGTTCCGTGTTATGATGGGCTTTAGGATTTCTGAATAAAAACGATGTGTATAGATATAATTCGTTAAAACTGTAGGTATTGACAAAGCTGTTAATTGATACAATGAATGTTATTTAACTCTAGATGACTGTCATGTATAAATACCTTGTAACCAAAATACGTAGATATCATACACTGTCGTTGACACTGTCCTAGTGACGTGTTGTGATGTGTAGACGATATGTTGTTTTCAGCGAAACATCCTTACATGGAACGATAGAAATACAAATTCAGATGGAATGTATATATTGCTAACAAGATGAACAGTTATGATCAAGTTTTTAAATAAGTCGTTGTAAATAAGAGCGAGGTACCTACACTTGACAACTTCGGGAGATAAGACTTCGCTTTCCATTGCAAACAACAGCTGATAGGTACTTGTGTTTTCATATTAAATCTGAATTAATCCGATGGTTTCATTAGACTATCTAACATTTAATTGATGGCTAAGACCATCGGCTCTCTTATAGAACTAGCTTTAAACATGTGACAACTTATATGTCATGAAGAACAAATATATTATGCATAAAGTTCAAGATAACAACAACTCTGCTTTCCCAGTGACATGTGAGGGTCAGCATTTGACGCGAATGTTTAAAACACTTACATGATCGCAGTTTGTATTGAAGTGCCCCTCCCAAGCCAATAGTGGAGTGATCGGTCATGTCTGCTGTCATTCGAATTACTGCTTCTGTTTACCCCATTTGGCATTTTCAAGTACAGTAGATATTTCATATAAAAAATGGCCAATAGAAAAAAGGATTCACGAACAACGCTAAAAGTCAGATCAAGTGTACCTGATAGGCCATGATGGCACATTCTAACCTAAGCCAATTTCGGCTGTCCTGTTTGGTTTAATACTTGCCCCAAAGACTTTTACATTATTTGGTTTTAATCCCAATCTTTAACTATGAGCAGTAATTAAAACGTAGATATCTAATTTAGTGCGCATGGTGGGTTTCTGAAATAACAAGAATCATGTACGCTCAAAATCGAAAGTTTGGAAAGTTAGTAAGCAAAATGACATAAACAGCGAAAACCACCGACCTGTAGCAAGTCACTAACAAAGTTTATCACATAATGATGTATCGAGTAGACCTCGCCATGAGCGATATTCGATTTTACAAGGGTAGTAGTGATATGTACTGATAGCACAGATAGTAGTAAATTCACATAGCAACGACGGCTCCTTCATACATTCTAGAAGACAACTCTCCCTCGTATAGTATAACTCCAAACATGGTTAAATTAGTGTTTAAATATCTACCTAATATTTCCATCCAAGGCAAAGTTACATGATAAACTTTTTCTCCTATCCAAAATGTCTTCCCCTCTAAGTCAGATATACTGCGTAAAATATATTGATCATTCTCCAGTCCGTATTGTCCACATTCCGTTGCTGCGGAATCCCATGATACCCCACTTAAATTAGAATGCACTTGTGGTTGCATTGTTGATTGTCCTGGAATATAAGAATATAAAACTTAATGTAAACTATTGCAATACATTATTTGGGCACAGAGAACTAGCTTAACACAGCCACTTTTTATTCAAGTTTCTGAACCAAGACAGGAAAGTGGGAGGTCATGTACATACATGCCAGGGGTATCGATTTTTCCTCTTTTTCTACGATTTTTCCCTTAGATTTTGGAACTGCTTCGGAAGTGCCGTATTTTTTGTTTTTCATTTTATTTCTTAGTTGTCATTTGATCCTTGTATCTTTACTTGGATATGCTTTCATGATCACATTAAAAGCCAGTATGGCAGTTTTGTCTTTATTGACACAACATGTCAAGAACCATGCATTAAACAATAGGAAAAGAACGTGGCCTACTACTGTCAGATGAGTTCTGGTGATGCTAGTGTAAAGTCTTGTCGTTATTGACATAACACAAATACTATGCATGGAGCAAAAAGGAAAAAACGTAATCCACCATCTTACGATTCGTTCTGCCATCCTATATCACTCTCAATGACAGAAAAAATGGAACATTGCATATATGTCTTAGTTCTTTCTGTATAAATATAAGTGATGAAGAAGACTTTGATCTTTCCTCACTGTCATGGATACCAAATTTATATTAAATTACATACAACAGCTGGAAATATCATAACATGTTCATTTATTTTTATGATAGTATGTGGACTTTTTGAGTGGTAGCGAATCTGTGCAGGTTTGTATTGTTTGTTTATATCTGTTGGAGATACCATTAACAAGTTTATCTAACTACGCCACGCTTGGCTGTCCCAATCCAGGACCTTGATTTCTAACACCATATAAAGTAGTACTTTTTGTGTAGTGACTTGTAATGAATTGTTAATCATCACTGTTTATACTTTATTTTCATAAACACTGAACACTACACAATAATACAAAGAAAAAGTACAACAAAAAAACTATAATCAGCAAAAAGAAAACTACACAATGATGAAAAGAAATTTGACAAAAAGTTAAACAATGATCCATACATTACATGTACACAGAAAAGATTTAATGGTTTCACCAGGTGAATCTAAAAATATTGTCGTGACCAACATAGTTAGATTTAGATCCTTACTTCTAATCTTAAAAAAAATCACTTCTATGTTTGCAATTACATTGTGTAATCAACTTGTTTATTTGACATTTCTACTCTTTGCCATACTATAATATCCAATTCACAATTGGCAGATATGTTTCAAAAATCCATATGCAAATTTGTTTCGAGGAAAATGATACAAAAGTGTGTTTCTACAACGAAGAAAGATGTCATAAAATAAGCACATTTTGGGTGTATTTTACTACACCTTTGTCACTACTGTATAATTCGATGATAATGCACTAGACCATCACGCTTAGTTAAATTTTTGATTCTTATAATTTGTTTACGGCTTCTGATAACTCCTTTGTTATCTTCAAACTTTTCTAGTAGAGCAGGAACTGCTTACCCTTCTGGAGCACCTGCGTTCACCCTGGGGTTTTAGTAGGGTTCGCGTTACTCGATCTTCAGTTTCATATGTATGTTTTGTAGATCGTTGTTTGTCCTTTTGTGCTTTTTTTTGTCCATTGTATCGCCTGTCCTTTGTTGATTTACGGCTTCTGATTGTTATTTTCAAGCTTGTATGTGTTGAAAATTCTGTACTATATCCTCAAAATAAAACACTACTAACTCATATTCAAATACCCCAATACTAATGATCCACAATGATCGTTAGCAAATCACCTCCTTTCATCATGTCCGTGTCTCTTACGAAGACAAAATATGTGTTGTCTGTTACGTAAGGGTAATAACAAAATTACCGAACACCGAGCAATCTTCCAAAGGGAAAGGCAAAACTCATAAGTAAAAAAAACCAGACAAAATCAGTCAACAACCGGAAAACTGGGAAAACCGTAATGACACTGACTCAGTACAGGCATTTCCAAAGAAATGGCTGGTTGAATCAGATTTTACGTATTTAACACGGGCTTTACTTTTACTCCATACTGCTGCCTGTTTAGCTGAGAAGCAGAAATACCAATGTCATACTCTTTTAAACCAACGATCTTACATGTTTCACACTCGAGTCCAGACCATAACCATTACACCACCGATGTGGATAGTCATACAGCAGAAAAAAAAACATCCTTTGTTCAAACTTTAACTTAGATACTCAAAATAGAAAGAACCACATTTACCAATAATCAAATGAGCCAATACTAACACAGTGATCGTTAATAAGTCACACCCTTCCATCATGTCCGTGTCTCTTATATGAAAAATATAATTGTTATCTGAACACGGAAGTCTTTCTGTCTCAGGTAAATAAATATTTATCTAAAATTAAGTTGTTTGTAATTTTTGAGGCGTAAGCTATTTAAGTTTTTTTGTAGCAAGGTATCTGCATTCACTTGACCTTGCCAAAGGTCAAATACAGGAGATTGTAACACCTGCAGTATTTAAACTATACCAAATCACTTGAGAATATATATGTAGTGTTGGTGAAAAAAAGATGAATTTCAACAGCATAGCCAGCAACTTGACTTTGACAAAGGTCAAATACAGGAGATTATATCATCTGCAGTGTTGAAACTGTATCAAATCGCCATAAAATACAAGTTGGTGAAGAAAAGATGAATGTCATATTGGTTTTATAAATTTAAAAGTCTATTGGAGTAAGTAAGCCAAATATAAACAACAAATGAGATCAGATATAAAAATATATCATTTTGATGAAATATATTTAATCTTACCTAGAACAGTTGAAAGATACCAAAGGGGTAATCAGAATCAAAAGGACAAACAAAACACTTCACAGAAAACTAAAGATCGAGCAACACGAACCTCACTTAAACCCAGGGATGAATGCAGGCTCTTCGGAAGGGTGTGCATTTCCTGCTCTAGTAGTAGCACCCGTCGTGTTACCAGGAAGTTTCCAAATTCCTTATTGGAGAAACGAATTATTGTAAAACCATTCATTTTTTAAAATTTTCATTGGATGTTGCGTTGAATATATATAAAGGATATTTAATTTGTTGGTCGTCTCTCTTGTTTTTTTCTGTCCTGTTGTTGTATTATGTAATATTTAAACAAATAAAAAAATCCCAAACTGTCAGAATGGATCCAAAACCCAATAAAAAATCCTAAAAAGAAGTCAAATCGACACCCCTAACACACAAGTACATGACCGTTCACTTTCCTACGCCCTTACTGTATATGAGTGACTGATTCAAATCAGCAGTTGTTCTTTAGCTGTATTATGGCCAGAACAAGTTGTCTTCGGTGATGATGTTTTGTACTAGATCATCACGCTTAGTTGGATTTTGATTCTGTTAATCTTCTGTGTAATGTTTTACAGATCATTGTTTGTCCTTTTGTCCCTTTTCTTTTGACAATTGTATTGTCTGGTCTTTTTAGATTTACAGATTCTTGTTACCCCTTTGTTATCTTCAAACTTTTTTTTCTTCAAAATTCTGTATTATATCCTCAAAATAAACTTGTGACCCTATTAACTCATAATAAAATGCCCCAATACTAATGATACACAATGATCGTTAGCAAATCACCTCCTGCCATCATGTCCGTGTCTCTTACCAAGACAAAATGTGTGTTGTCTGTTACGTAAGGGTAATAACAAAATTACCGAGCACCGAGCAATCTTCCAAAATCTTCCAAAACTCATAAGTCAAAAAACAGACAAAATCAGTCAACAACCGGAAAACTGGGAAAATCGTAATGACCCTGACTTAGTACAGGCATTTCCAAAGAAATGGTGGGTTGAATCAGATTTTACGTATTTAACACGGGCTTCACTCTTACTCTGTACTGCTGCCTGTTTAGCTAAGAGGCAGAACATACCAATGTCATACTTTTTTGAACCCACGATCTTACATGTTTCACACTCGAGTCGAGACCCTAACCATTACACCACTGATGTGGGTTGTCATACAGCAAAAAAAAAACAACCTTTGTTCAAACTTTAACTTAGATACTCAAAATATAAAGAACCACACTTACCAATAATCAATTGAGCCAATATTAACAGAGTGATCGTTATTAAGTCACCCCCTTCCATCATCTCCGTGGATATTATATGAAAAATATATTTGTTATCTGAACACGGAAGTCTCTCTGTCTCAGGTAAATACATATTTATCTAAAAGTAAGTTGTTTGTAATTTAATGTTCGTACTGCACTGAACGTTTATCAGTAGATAAAGCAAATAAATTGTGTGTGTGTGTGTGTGTGTGTGCGTGACATTAAAGGTCTAAATCTCTTTTAGTAGAGAACATATCTTAAATATAATCAATATCATCTGAACATGAAATTGCATGTCCTCCAGCAAAGATGAATTGAGGAAATAAGCGACACATTTTCATACCTGTATGATATCAATATGGTCAAAAGTAAAGAATGTAATCTAAAACTTGTCTCTAACAATGACAGAAGGTGTGATATTAAATATAAATACCTCTTTCTAGATATTACTATGGTAATAAGTAATATAATCAGAATTAGAATCCACCCACCAGCAACACCTGCCGCAATAGCTACACAAAGAATATAAGAAATTATTGCTGACAACTCACAACTGTTATATTATTTAATTCTTTAGTCGGCATCTTGTGTTTTCACTTGATCGGACTATTCTTACTTCATTTGCATCGATCAATTTCGACATTTAGATGTTTTATTATATAATAAATAAGTTAGAACAGAACATTATATGAACATACATGTATCGTAGGTACGATTGTTACTTACACACACTGATAACAATATATTGCCTGTTTCTGGCCTTGAACTAACGAACATTTATTGTTGATTTTTCTATTTTTTGTGATGGTGTTTTGGGCGTTTGATAATTTATTCTTCCAAAACCATCGCTAGGACGATTGTTGACTATTTTTTAATATATGTCTTCCTGTGTGCAATTGTGTGTATAAATCTGCAACTTCATGTAATCGAGATCCAATTGTGAAACAAAGCACACATTTGTGGTAGAATCAAAATGTTTAAAGCAAGTTGTATCTTACAAGAAGCAGCACATGAGTTTATCCCCAGTTTTGGTCCATGTTGCTCCTCTTTTTAGTTTCTGTGTTGTGTTTTTTGTTTCTTCGTCATGGGTCTTCTTTGCCCAATGTTGCCAGTGTCTCTGGATTGTCCATTCTTGTTTTCTCTAACGTTTATTTAGAAATGATATACTCTTTAACTTGAAAGTATTGATTTTAATGTTCAGAAAATGTATTTCCTTGTACTAATAGAGTAGTATTCCAGCCATACACGACATCATATAAAGGTGGGGTCAGAGAAGTAGTCGTGATTGTATGATAGTTTCATTTAAATCTTCTTATGTAATCAATACGTTATCACTACATGTAATAGTTGTTTAATGTCTACTTACCAACCGTTTGAAGGCTACTATCAGGATCATTGTTTGCTTCGGTCGTTTCACATTCAGTTGATATAAAAGTCTTGTTTTCTGAAATCATGAACCAAATAACCGTTATGCTATAAATAATTATGATTATGTGCTATACATATCGCATGTCATTTCCATGTTACTGCGTTTGTTATGTGGACATGTTCTACAGCATTCATTAGAAAAATGGGAAAAATAGCACATTGTCGGAACAGTCCCAAAATCCAATGGAAAACACCCAGAAAGAAGCACAATCGATACCACCAATACATGTACATGAACGCTAAGTTGAAACTGGGTACTGAAGAAGGTTTTCAGGGTTCAAATCCACAGAGCTGCTCAGTGCGTCCGCAGGTGGCGGCGGATAGGGGAAATTCTCTCGATGGACAGATTATAATACCGAAAGCTTGATCGTCGACCATGGTGGGAAACGTATTTGATGGGGGCAAGGTAAAGACCTCGTTGGGGATTTCGAAAAACATTAGGTAAATGCTTCAAAATATCTTTTTTTGTGTCGACCCAGCTCTCCATACTGTCTCAGTGGTTGTCAAAAGTCGGTTACTTGATTGACATATTCTTCCCTCACTTCTATATAGTTTCTTTATATACTATTGAACTTGTCTTCGTACTGAATATAGCTGTAATACTACTCGCTGAACGTTACGGTTACGCAATAATAATTAAATAATCAAAATTTAAATATATATTATATTCAATACTTATTATTACAGTTGATAATACATATTTTGTCGTGAGCTTATCGTTCTTAAATAAAGGTAGTAACACAATCACCGAACTCCGAACAATCTTCCAAAGGGAAAGTCATAACTCATAAGTAAAGGTTTTAGAGTAAATAAGATTCCTTTTCAAGTAATGTATTGATGGGAATGGGGATTGATATCAATGAAATTGATCATGCATTTAATCAGTGATGCCATAATAGTACTGTGAATTAGTTATTTTTGTGGTATATTAAATTTTATGAATTTCGTAGGTTGTTTTAAACCAGAAAATTAAGCATTCAGTTAATGTGGATCACCATAAATATCTACTTTCACTAGGTTGATATCTATAAATGTAAATGTATTGACAGTATCACTTTTGGATCGTTTTGTGCTCAGATTGAAGCAATGTTATTCCATGGAGCTAGGATGGCCTGATGAAGTATCTGATCTCATAATTGTTTTTTGAGTGGACCAATCTTGTTAGTGTATCACCTTTTAATGTCTGGCTTGATTCATAAACACTGTAACAGCCGTCTAGTATTTCAATCTTTATTGGTTTCTATGCGACAGAGCTGCCAAGCACGTCCTCGTGTGACAGATGGGGGATGTCTTTTCGATGGGGGATTGTCAGGTTATAATGCAAAAAGCTTACCATAGACCAGAGTAGGTGCCATATTAATAATTTGCCACGTTCATTGTGCATTCAGGATCACTATTACACGTTTCGATATATAGTAGACCGCTACAAATGGCTTGTTTTTCGTTGCTACCCAATTCTCCATACTTTTCCAGAGGCATACTACGGTTGTTGTCTCGGTAGCCCCACTCCTCCCTTATGTTGATGTATTGGTTTTTTACTGTTGCACTACTCAGGTCTTGAATTGCAAGAATTATTTGCCGCGGGACCAACAATCAATGAATCATAATTATCTTTCTGGATTATTATACTCTACTTTGTAGAGTGCGATGGCTAGCTGAGAAATGTTTGAAGATACCAAAAGGATAATCAAAATCCGTAAATCAAAGAAGGACAGAGACTACAATGGCAACAAGAAAATGACAAAAGGACAAACAACGATCTACAAAACACTACACAGAATACTGACGATTGAGCAACAAGAATCCCACTAAAAACTGGGGTGAACTCAGGTGTTCCTGAAGGGTTAGCAGTTCCTACCTCACCCGTGTAAAATATATTTAATTTAATATCATAAATATACCGTTACGCTACATTCACGTATTTAAACATCAATGTGTATTTCTTCTACTCTTTAATAATAGGAAATGATCAACAATGACTGATTTCCTTGTCATATTCCCTACAAAGATGGACCTACATCCGTGTCATATTTCCTCGAAACACAAACTCGTAACACGGAATTGTATCCTTTACTTATTTTCTATATACATACATTTGCCTTACATAACTGATTATAAACACAGACAATATACGTACATTGTCGTGAAATAAAAAATATTTTTATGAGCTTTAGAAACAGGAAGAAAAGCAATTACAATTTATATTTCCGACAATGAACGTATATTGTGTCATATATGCAAAATATTGTTAAATTTACACACAAAAAGGCAAAAACATTCGATATTTTGGTTGGATTTCCAATATTGTGGCTCTCGTTCAACAAGTGTCTTTTGCGCTTTGAATTATATAAGATGTAGGGTACCGGGAGATTATATACGTCCAGGAAATGTTTATGTATGGCTGTATATAGTCAGTTAATGTGCTGATTGCAGTATAAACACACTTAAACCCAATATCATACAAAGACATAAAACTAATAGCACTAATTGTACGGAAATATACCTGTTCCTTGACATACAAATGACAGGTCAGCATTACAATCTGTGTTCTCCTCAATAATTTGGCCGCCACCGGTTTTGTCTGAAAATCTGCCACTTTTACATGTTATTGGTGAATCTATTACTTTATCTGTAATATATCAACAATAAGCATCAATTGTACTTATATACATGTAGTACACTAGAACAGCATGCCTGTATGAAGCTGTAGCTCACCATACTTGTAAGAAGAGTTTGAAGATAACAAACGGATAATCAGAATCCGTAAATCGAACGACAGACAACACTATTTCCAAAAGAAAAAGGGACAAACAACGATCTACAAAACATACACATAAAACTAAAGATTGAGTAACACGAACCCCACTAAAAACCTGATGGTGCTCCGAAAGGGTAAGCAGTTCATATTCCACTTCTAAAAGTCTTCATGGCAACTAATATATCTCTTCACAGTTCAAACTCTATGCAAACACGATTTCTATATCAAATAATATTCGTGCAGTTTAATCGCAACACAACGGATGTAACTAGTGGATCAGGAACTGCTTACTCTACTGGTGTACCTCAGTTAATCCCAGGAATGAGTAAGGTTCATATTGCTCAATCTTTTTACATACAGCAATATTCAAACTACGTAAACTGTCAAATAAATGAAAAATAATGTACCTGCTATAGTATATGTATTTGTAAATGTAGTTTTAAATATGGACGACCACATCATTGAAGTCTCCCTTCCTTGTCCGGATTTAGCAGCGATAGTAGTACAGGACGTATCGACGTGCCCAGGAAGATGACTATCATTCTCCAGGCATGTCGTCCTTGCTTGTCTTTGGGATATATGATTGCCTAAATATTTCCCATTACCTGTAATATTCAACAACAATTAAAACATTTAGCATTGTAATCTTACTGCTTTTTGTTTAAATATTTATGGACATGATTTTTGTGATGCGCTTTAACCAACATATTCTACCTTCCGAGCTAGTAGTCAGTTAACTATGAGAAGTTATTGACCCTGCTATTGTACTGTACTGTTCGTGTTTATATTGTTTTTCAATATAGTGATAGTGTGTGGTCTTGTTGAGTGGATAAACTTGGTGTTAGAAAAAGCTCATCTAATCTTGGAGTAAGAGTAGATTTAGGAAGACTCCCACTGGAACTTTATACTAAATTTTATTCTATACTGTATTTTATCAGAATAAATTCTGAGGAAATAAACCCTCTGTTAAAAGAATCATTTTACTTACTAAAAATTTAGATGATAAGGGCATTTACTCATGGTTTACATATATTAAAGATGTGATGGAAGATTTCAATTTAGATTTGGAAAAAATTAAGGAATACTCTTTAAAAAAAATAACAAAATCTACAAGAGAAAAAATAAAATCAGAAATTAAATCTTTCTATGAAAACTTATTCAAGAAGAAAATAACAGACATTGATGATAACAATAAACTCAAAATTTATAAAACTCTAAACAAAATTCCGGTAACATCTCAGAAGAAAACTATTTATCCTGTCCAAAATTAGAATATAGAAAATTAATTACAAAATATAGAATAATTGATCATAATTTGCTTATCGAAAAAGGAAGATACTTAAAAATCCCTAGAGAAGACAGACTCTGTAATAAATGTAAGAAAATAGAGGACGAAACTCACTTCATTTTATATTGCGAAAATAACAATGCCACAAGAAAAGATTATTTGGATTTTAAAAAAAATGGCAATGAAAATTTGAATTGTTTATCAGATTTAAATAAAGTGTCTTATATCCTCAATCCTAAAACAACTACTCAGGTAAATAAGCTTGGTTCCTTTTTATAACAGTCCACAGAACTGAGGACAGGGGACTCTTGAAATGTTTATTTGAAAATTATTTTGTCTTTATTACCATGTATGTATTGTTTGTATTCTGTTTATTTTTGTCACATGCAGTAACTGTATAATGGCAATAAAGTATTTGATTGATTGATTGATTGATTGATAAATTTGGGATATCACGTGGATGTGTGGCTCATGATTGGAGAGTGCCATGCTTCTTCCAGGTTCAAAAACACTTGCAATAGCTCCTTATGAGAAAACGGTTGATATCTATGGCCATGCTTTTTCCAGGTTCAAAACAACTTGCAATAACTCCTTATGAGAAAACGGGTGATATCTATGGCCATGCTTCTTCCAGGTTCAAAACAACTTGCAATAGCTCCTTATGAGAAAACGGCTCATATCTATGGTCATGCTTCTTCCAGGTTCAAAACAACTTGCAATAGCTCCTTAATTATGAGAAAACGGTTGATATATATGTGTTTATTACTATCACTGGGTCATCTGCTGGTGGACTATTATTCCCCGAAGCTATCACCCTCCCAGTAGTCAGTGTTACTATCACTGGGTCATCTGCTGGTGGACGATTATTCCCCGAGGCTATCACCCTCCCAATAGTCAGTGTCACTATCACTGGGTCATCTGCTGGTGGACTATTATTCCCCGAGGCTATCACCCTCCCAGTAGTCAGTGTTACTATCACTGGGTCATCTGCTGGTGGACTATTATTCCCCGAGGCTATCACCCTCCCAGTAATCAGTGTTACTATCACTGGGTCATCTGCTGGTGGACTATTATTCCCCGAGGCTATCACCCTCCCAGTAGTCAGTGTTACTATCACTGGGTCATCTGCTGGTGGACTATTATTCCCCGAGGCTATTACCCTCCCAGTAGTCAGTGTTACTATCACTGGGTCATCTGCTGGTGGACTATTATTCCCCGAGGCTATCACCCTCCCAGTAGTCAGTGTTACTATCACTGGGTCATCTGCTGGTGGACTATTATTCCCCGAGGCTATCACCCTCCCAGTAGTCAGTGTTACTATCACAGGGTCATCTGCTGGTGGACTATTATTCCCCGAGGCTATCACCCTCCCAGTAGTCAGTGCTTGAGCACTAACATGGTTTCTTAGATGAATCTCTTATATTGACATTTATAGTTCCTAAATAATGTAATTATTAATAAAACTAAGGTTCTCCTCCCTCGGGTGACCTTAACCGATTTGGGTTATGCTGCTTTTGCCTTTTGGTTTTATTGCTTCCAAACACTTTAAATTATTCTGCTTTCCATTTTTCGATTTTGAGCGTACCTGATGACGCGCCGTTCACACTTAATTTAATATCTACAGTTTCATTGATAGGCGTGGCAATAAAAACATGTCATCTACTTGATGACACTAAGATAAGATAATACTTACTACAAATAAAATTGATATCATAATTCGCCCGACAGTCCGTAGCTATAAATTGTCCTTTAACATAATGTCCCTCTCCTGTATTTATACATGTTGTTTCTATACAATCACCACTTCCAGTAAATTTCAGATTGTGAATTGCTGCAATTTTACAGAATTATTCTGAATGTTAGTGAAATTCGTTGTTTCGACATGAAAGCTTAAATATAAATATCAACAAAGCAAAAGAGAGTTTAAATAGTGATGGTCAACAATTCCATCAATATCAACAAAACAAAAGAAAGTTTAAACAGTGATGGTCAACAATTCCATCAATATGAACAAAACCAAAGACAGTTTAAGCAGTGATGGTCAACAATTTCATCAATATCAACAAAGCCAACGAAATTGTAATCAGTGATGGTCAACAATTTCATCAATATCAACAAAACCATGGTTGACCGATATGGAATATATGTGTCACAAATGACCACAAATATGTTCCGCTTGTCGTAAACACTTCCCGGTCCTTTCCTCATTCATGACTTATCACTGGGTTTCTAACTAGATTAACACGACGACGGATGCCACTAATGGAGCAAGAACTGAATACCCTTCCGGAGCACACGCGTTCATCCCTGGTTTTAAGTGTGGTTCGTGTTTTTCGATCTTTAGTTCTATGTGTATGTTTTTTTAGTTCGTTGATTTTCCTTTTGTAATTTTTCTTTTGGCCATTGTGTTGTATATTCTTCTTCGATATACGGATTCTGATTACCTCCCTTTGATATCTTCAAACTCTTCTTGTGGAAGGTCTTTGATATAGTAATACAGATCAGACGGGTGTGCGTAGAAAACAAATATGTCTTTCTATCAGTTGAAACTATTGATCAATCAATTCTTGATGATAATATAAAAGGTTCATTCAACATATGCTAAAAATGGATATAACAGTGTAAGAAACTAGAGGCTCACCTGAGCCTGCATCGCTCACCTGATGTGAAAAGTTAACGGACGACGGACGACAGGCGACGTACGCCAAGTGATGGCAAAAGCTCACACTGCCTTTGTTGGCATAGGTCAAATAGGTGAATTAGTATATAAACATGAGTGGTGTTGCATAAACAGACTTGGTACTGTTTAATTAGTGTTGAACTGGGGGAGATATCAATGTACTCCAAGTCCAAAGTAATAATATTAATTTTAAATATAAAACAAAATAATATTATTCTTTATTATATTAACATAATTTCTGTAAATAACAACAAAAATATGCACAAGTATTACATTATAAAATGCACAAGACACAGAACGAAGATAAACAAATAATAAAACACACCACAGTAAACTAAAAAGATGAGACCCCTAAAAATACAAATAACACAAATACGACAAGACCACCTCTACGAATAAACGCGGGAAAAGACATCAAAGTAAGAATTAACACACTTAATAATACCATAACATAAATTCTTTGTGACTGCATAATAACGTATTTGATCAGCGTTTTGTCTTTACATGTCACTCTAAAGAATAACATATTTTATCCACTTTTGATTTTACATGTCACTTTGCTGGCTTAAATTTGCTGGAAACTGCATAGACACTATCTATATTGGAGCATGTGGAGTCCATGTTTTTCACGGTGTGGTCATAAATATTGTTAGTGTCTTTCCCATGGATAGTACACATGGTTGAATCATCATATGTATGGTCAGTGTTATTTCTAAAACCGACATTTCTGCTGTTCATGCTCTCCAAGGTGTGGTCATAAATACTGTTAGCGTCTCTCTTTTGGGTAGTACTCGTGGTTGAATAATCGTATGTAGGGTGAGTATTACTTCTAGGAACGACATTGCTGCTATGCAAATTTTCGCTTAACATGGATTCCCGTTTATTATGTGCATTCAAATGGTCATAACAATCAAGGTCAAGAGAAGAGTCCGTGTCAATGTTATTACTGTTTTGATGTTCCTCCAACTTACTATATACTAAATCAGCATGGAAATTTCCAGAATATATCTTATTATTGACAATGTTACTTCCGTTAACATCTGCATCAGCTGAACGCTTGAGACTGTTGCTTGTTGTATTAGGAATATCAGCGTATGTATTCGACATGTTTGAAGGGTTCTTTTTATGTTGGAACATGCAAACTTGTCTACAAAATATGATTGCAATACGTTATACAAAACAAACACCAAAGAATGGTATACACTCTTATAACAAACACGCTAGGCAAAGTAAATATTAAAGAATATAAACAAAAATGAGATATGTTTTGTCATGTAAGGGAAATGGGATTTTTTTATGTATAGTTATTGACCGCCGCCACATGGTAACGGATAGTGTTCTCACAATGAATGCGGGACATCTTGAGTAATTCCCCCGTCGGGTCAATCAAAACACTATTAGGAATAATGGTTGTTTCTACGGTAAAAGCGCATAACTAGATGGTGGTTGGTTTAAAGAAAATCTGCATTCTGACTGTTATTTCAGTGTAAAATTCAGGAGCATCTGACACTCTTTGTTGTAAATGAATATATCTCATTGATATGTCATGCTGTGAACAATAACCACATGGACCTGGTTCCACATCAGGGTGCACCTTAAAACAGTTAGTGTTTTTCGACATTGTTAACATGAACCAATCTACACTATATAAATGACAAAATAAAAAAAGACAAACATTTCATCAATCTGACTAGTTTTATTATATTTTCAGTGCTGTAAATCTGAAATACTGAAATACATAATTGATCAATTAACAATCTGGAAGGTACAAAATCAGATGCTGAGACTGGAATATCCTTACATGCCCAGTTTTTTACCACAAGATCATATAATTTTAAATGTTAAAACATCATAAAATCAGTTTAAAGGGTTCGATACCTGTTTGTTAAATAATAAATGCAAATATAACTAATAAAAAATTAACAAACAAACAAAAAAGATAAAACAATCATAAATTAAATACTTTTATTTAATCATCTGAACTGTAGTCTGAAATAATGTGAAATATATGCAAATCAAATATTGTCTATGATTGATCAGTGAAAAATGGTAAAAAAATAAGAAGCAGAGGCTGAAATATCCCTAGGCTAAGCTAACATGTCAAATTTCTGACCACAAGACCATACAAATTTTTAATGTTAAAACAACATGAAATCAGTTTGTAGGGTTTGATACCTGTTTTAAATAATAAATGCAAATACTGACAAAATAAATAAGAATATCTTATTTAATCATGGTCACCTGTGTTGTAAATTTGAAATATATTATTGTTCAAGTGTAAAAAAACCAGAAGCTAAGACCACAGGGCCTTGTCACTATCCACGTAAATGTACTATCAATGCATCAACATATACAAGGGCGGACACCTTTTTTACCCCCGCTTGCTTCACGTCGTGTTTGTTTTTTAAATTCCTTCTAATATATTCAAAACCCTGTTTGGTTCAACTCCCAAGACCTTATTCTTTTCAAAAAATGTCATGACCTCCCCTCGGCTACCTCTAGTGAAGACGCAGTGGTCGTTTTTGTCAGGAATTCGCCCGAGTAGAGAACTTGTTGCGAAGCCATACGCTTGTCCAAGCTGGTAATGAAATTGCATAAAACTGCTACCATCATTACTTGCATTAAGCACAATGGCCAGTGATTTCATAGAGTGCTAGCAGGTTGTTAGACACAGACATGAAGCAATCCAATGCGATGGTTGTGAGAAATGGCAACATCGAACATTACACTGAATATTGAAACACATTTTGTAGAAATATTTAAATGTGCTAATGAGATTTTTCATCTGACTGATCGCTCGTTTGTTTGCAAAGCGAGCGAAGGACGTCATATTAGAATGTTAATTAGATTACGTTGGTTGTCGTGCTGTATATGTCACATTGATGATGTAGGCAATTGCCATCGCTTGGCAAGCGGCATTAGTGGTGTAATGGTTATCGTGATCGCATCGAGTGCGGTAGATCGTGGTTTCGGGTCAAACAACACCCCAATTATAAGGATAACTCTCCATGTTTACACAAATGTAATGCAAACTATTTACATATAACACCAATCAACCATGATCGAAATGATCACTAAACATAGGACAGGAATGAGGGTTTAGAAAGGTATTTGTTATTATTATTTTTATCTTTCGCATGACCACTTCAATATTATACGATTTGATCTGGAGCCGATTGACTGGGGGCCGATTTGACCTAGTGCCGATTTGACCTGTTACCGTGTTGGTTTAGCACAAAGTTGACACCATCACATCGAAATGTAACTTAAATATTGCTCTCTTGACAAATACAAAATATACCTTATTACTAAAAATATTACCAGTGAAACAGATTACTTCACCATGCTTTGAGTTAATTACTGCTAAAACATAGATATGAAATTTAGTGCGCATTTCTGGAATAACCTTCATAACAAATATTTTAAAGCCAAATAATTATAAAAGTCTTTGGGAGCAAGAAAACTCAAAGTCACCTAGAGGAAAGCATCAGAGGAAATCATCAGAGGAAAGCATCAGAGGAAATCATCAGAGGAAAGCATCAGAGGAAAGCATCAGAGGAAATAATCAGAGGAAAGCATCAGAGGAAAGCATCAGAGGAAAACAAAATATTTTATATAAAAAATCACAATAACGAATCAAACTATACATAGATCTTGTAAAATTTACAAACAACATTTTTACATTTACCTTAGAGTAATAACGTCAAGCGATTGTTACTTTTGTACCACCCGGCATGACATCACATTCTGTAGTTGACCAATCAATGATTAACATTTGTGATTTAAAAAAAAAAATGTTAAGCATAATCCTCACGAATCTAACTTATAGACTTCAGCACAAATTAATAATTTGATGTCTAATCAACAGAAGTTAAAATACAGTCAAACCTGTATTAAGAGATCACCTGTGGGGCAGAAAACGTTACCTTATGAAACAGGCGACCTCTTAAAAGATGTTCAATTCTCATATGAAATTTTCTATGACAGGATATACAGTAATTAAGGTAACCCCTGGTCCTTGTTGACACTTAAATCAGATCTCTGTTTTTATTTTTTCAAGTTATATAAGACAAGTTTTTAAACCGCCACGATATAACTAAAATATTGTAGAAAGTGGCGTTAAACACCATAGCCATAACCACAAAAATAAATTCAAATTTTCCATTGTAATAGAGGTAAAATCCCGAGGATACCTGCTGTTTTCACCTCCTCCAATTATTAAATGTCAAGGAAGCAAAATGAAGTAACAGAACATAGAACTTATAAAATTGAGAGACAACAGTGATGGACTTATAGTGGAGCAGAAACGTCTTTTTTTACAATGTTAGATGCGTGGTCAAAGCAGAAGCGTCATTTGTGTACAACACTAAAAAGTGTGGTCATATGTCGTATCATTATTGACCTGTTTTTGTACAATACTAGAAGTATGGTCATATGTCGTATCGTTATTGACCGGGCCAATCTTAATGCTGTTATATGTTGGATCAACTCCATCACAAATCCCTAGACTACTGTCATACACATTGTTTTCTAACTGTTCTTCTTCTTTATCAATTGTGTGTTTTAGTGTGTCGTATTCATCTTCAATATCAGTTCGTTGACTTTGATTTTCATCGTCCCCCAAATCAAACTCGCTTGGTTGTTCTGCTGGATCTGCTGTGTGCTTTTTAACAACAACGGTGTATTGATGATTTGAAAAATACGTGTTATTTTGTCTTTCTCTCCCAGTAGATGTGTTTTCAGCGGTGTTGTTACGAATTGCATTTTTTGGAAGACCTCCATTGTCGGTATTTAACATTGTATCGTGATACACAGGTATAGCATAATCAATGCTATTATTCATTTCAATATTATCTTCATTATATAGTCCTTTTCTAAATGGTCCAACATTCTTGTAAAAAATGAAGAAATAAATGCAATCTATGAAAATCATAAAACTTTGATTTTTAAAATCCATACTGGTACAGGCGAAAAGCTACTTTAACATTCATGACTTATCACCGGGTTTGTAACTAGATTAACACGACGCGGGTGTCACGTCTAGTGGAATAGGAACTGCCCACCCTTCCGGAGTTCACCCCCGGTTTTTAGTGGGGTTCGTGTTACTCGATCTTTAGTTTTATATGAATGTTTTGTAGACCGTTATTTGTCCTTTTGACCTTTTTCTATTGGTCATTGTGTTTTTTGACTCTTCGATTTACAGATTCTGATTACCTTTTTAGCATCTTCAAACTCTTCTCAACAGTACGACGACGAAGCACCACTTTTAGACGATTTTTGCTATCCTGTTTAGTCCCGTTGATTTACTGGCTATTTTTAGCTTTCTAATCTTTTGACTATGATCATATCTGATGAAGATTTTTACTGAAACGCGTCGTGTGAACTAAATTAGATATCTACGTTGTAATGCAAATAACATGTCCCTACATATAAAAGTGAAATGCAAAGCTTGTAGACATGAGGACTCGTAATCAAATTTGGGATTATGGTTAAGTTTATGGTGTTTAACACCACTTTCAACAATATTTCAGTTCTATAATGGGGTAAGTTTTATTAGTGAATGACATGTACCAGAGTACTCGGAGAAAACTACCGACCTGCCGCAAGTCACTGACAAACTTTATCACATAATGTTATATCGAGTACACATCGCCATGAGTGGGATTCGAACTCACAACGTTAGTGGTGATAGGCACTGATTCGTAATCAAATTTGTCTAATCATATGACAATGGTGGCTTTCGCAACTCCAGTCCATAACCACATATAAAAACATGTATATGTTTGTGATCGGTCAAAATGTAAATATCACTGTTTATCTGTTTATTTTAATTTCTAGGTTTGTGAATTATATTGCCATACATAAATACAACTTTAAATCTAACCTCATTTTGCAAGTTATGATGACGATTACAGCAATCAAGACCACACCACCTACTGTAACACCACAAATAAGACCTACAAAAAATACTAATGTTGAATTCAGAGTTCCAGACAACGAGTAACAATATAAACTTTATTGTTAAAATAAGATCACACAAATCACTCCAGTATCAACAACGTTGTGGAAATTCATTTCAGTAAAAACGGAATGCATGTGACTGACATAAAGGTTCTTCCGCGGCTGCTATTGTTTTGGTAGTTGGATTTACATCTACTTATCCAATCACTGCTCATCACCACTATAATTTGTGATATTACCTTGCGTCCATGGCTGTTCCTTTACTTTGTATCTAAGAGTAATGTTAGATAGTTTCGCACGTTCGTTTACATCCATATCATTTTCTTCCAAGTAAAATACAATATAATGATATTGAAATAAAAGCATTCATTTTATGAGATATCAAGTGTTTACGTATAGTCGTTGGTTTTGTTTCTACTGACATGGACACAAACTCGTAGAAAGAAAGAGGCAAAATTAGTATCCCTAACACACAAATACATGACCGCTCACTTTACTGGCTTGATACAGACAATTCAATAAAAAGAAATGCCGAGGTTAAACTAGGTTTTGGTTTTATTTAGACCAATCCTCCCCTCTAATGGAAATGATGCAGTAATAAAAGAGAGGAATTTATATTACCAGTCGATTTTGATCGTAAATGATGGTTATTCCAGAGACGCGTCATGCGCATTAAATTTGATTTCTACGTTTATACTATAATGGCAAACTATCTACATATGACATTTAATGTATTCTTACCAATACTAGTAGCCTCTGGTATATCGCCAACGTGTTGGTCCATTGTGGGTGTAATATTAGTTGTCTTATGTGATGATTTATTAGTAGTTGTCACATCAACAGAACGACTAACTGTTTTGAGAAACAAATACAAAGTATTGAATTATATCATCTAGATTATAAAGAACAGAATACATTATTATTATTGTTCATAATAAACATTTTTCATGGTAAAAACGCGTGTAAGTTTAAATAATGATAGTCAACAATCCCACCAATACCAACAAAACGAACAACCATCCCTCACATCAAATCTTTAATCATTGAACGTAACAAATACTGCGACATGTGGTGACGGAAATCCAGGTTAGTTTAACTTGTGGAGGTATCACAGGCATAATTGACCACAGAGCGAAAGCATGGGTTAGCGTTAGGGTGTTTAGCGCCACCTTCAACAATAGTTCAGTTATATCTTGGCGGTCAGTTTTATTGGCGGAGGAAACCGGAGTACCCTGAGAAAACTACCTACCTGCCGTAGTTACAGTACCTGAAAAAATAAACATAAAAATTTACTTCTTAATATCAATTTAATATACCAGATCAGAAGTTCTGTATTTGAATAAGATTTGAAAAACAAAACTTAACTGACATAAAATACATATTTGCTTATGGTATGAGTTATGGTCAACAATACCTGTTTCCGAGGTCTGGAATATGGGATATTTAGCCCCTTGGACAATATAAAACACAAAAAGTGAACAACTAACCCTCACTTCAAATCATTGAAACACAAACATATTACGACGTATGACGTTGTAAAGCAAGGTCGTGGCTTTCGGCAAAAATGTTCCTGAATTTCACCGGTCAATTTAATCCAAAACACATTCTTTATAGTTGGAACTCCAGCGACATCATAACGTCAAATATTGTGATTCGTTTTGTATTCAGTGAGTTCAGTTAAGATGAAGGGTGATTGTTCGGTTTGTTGATATTGGTGGAATTTATGACCATCATTGTTTAAACTTTCTTTTCATAATATAAAACCTGCCTATAAAAAGATCACACACTATCACAAAAGGATGAAACATAAGTAACATAAACACGGATAGCTGGAAAATAAGTAACATAAACACGGATAGCTGAATAAATTGTTACATTGTCATTAACGAATTTAAACACGGAAACATCAGTTGGATTGATCTTAAAGATTGAAAATTACAATATTTCTTCATTGCACCATTTTCAATTTTCCTTATAATTTAACTTCTTCAGTTGTAGTTAACTCCCCCCACGCTGGATTTTAATTTACGTACTAATCATTGAAGAGAAAAGATCCTACAAGCTGAATCAGTGAAGCTATCTATCCTGAGGAAGATAGACCCGTATATTCTCCAATTCAATATAGGAATATTTTTTTCAATGTCGCCCTTTAAAAAGTTAGCTAAAAGGGTATGTGATGAATAAATAAGGGTTAAGAGTGAACAATCCACAGACACGGGTAACATTGGGCATTATACACAGATGGAAGACAAACAAAACAGAAAACACAACACAGAAAATTAAAAAGATGTCCAACACGGACCCCACCAAAAATCCTGTGGTAAACACACGTGCTATCGAAGAATAGAAATTTCCTGTTTCTTATAAGACTAATGCCGTGTTACTCACATTCAAGTAAAAATCTTCTCGGGTAATAGAGGAATGGAATAAGAAAAGTTTGAACATAAGGGATAATCAGAAGCCGTAAACCGAAGGACAGACAATGCAATGGTCAAAAGGAAAACAACAAAAGGACAAACAACAATCTACAAAACATTACACAGAAAACTAAAGATTGAGCAATATTAACATCACTAAAGACCGTGAGTAAACGCAGGTGCTCCAGAAGGATAAACAATTCCAACTTCACATATGACACCCGACGTGTTACGCAAAAAGGAAAATATCCATTGCCATTAGAGAAATAAATAATTCTTAAAGGGCAACCACGTAAAGACGATCGTAGAATGTTTACAGGGATGTCTTCAACCTAGGAGCTTCATAGCATTGTTTGATATAGATTTGATGGCACATGGAATACAATGAATATCGTAAAGAAACATGTTTTAACTAAGAAGAGTTTGAGGATACCAAAGGGGTAATCAGAATCCGTAATCGAAGAAGAACAGACAACATAAAGGCCAAAAGAAAAAGTACCTGGTAATTTGACAGAGAATACAATGAATAAAGAAAGAACAATTCTTTTAATAAAGCATAGTGTATTACCTGGCAGCTTGACGCTCGTTATACCAGTCACTAGAAAACTGCAGTATGCTGTTCTTTTGGATACAGATTTACTATTAAACTTTGTGACTGATGCTGAAACTGTTGCTCTGGTCTTGCTTATATCTACAATTGTAATTTAGTAACATTTTCTATTATTCTTATTAGATCGCGAAATAAATATAACCAGTCATTAGAACATCCTTTACTATAAAAAAAATAATATGATTAAAATATACGTTTGGCGTCATAACGATCCAACAGATGTGATAGTATGAACATTGCATATAATATAACAGAGTCAGATAATTGTGTGTGTTGTAATCCTATACCGAAAGAGAAGGGGGTTATGTTTATGGTGTTAAAGGCCACTTCAACAATATTTCAGTTATATCGTGGCGGTCATTGTTATTGCTGGAGGAAACCGGAGAAACCCACCGACATGCCGAAAGTCACTGACAAACATGGGCACATAATGTTGGATCGAATACACCTCGCCATGCGCGGAATTCAAATTCACAACTTTAGTGGTGATAGGCACTGATTGCACGACCACGACAACCCATACAGGAAGAAGACAAATGTAAATACAAATAACAGACACCGAATCATTAGGATCATCATGGGTGTTAAAAGAGGTAAAATAAAACATTAGTACTTTACTGTACCTGTATTGCAAAAGAACGTTTTATAAGTGATGGTCAATATAATATGCTTTTCATTAAAAAAAAAACTAGAAATGCTCGAAGACTTTCCTAGTGGTGTTTTTATTGGATGATCAGGAGTTCATTTGGATATGGCATCTAATCAGATTCTGTCAGTTGCTGGGGAGAGAGACTGTCAACAAGACGAAAATAAATACAATATGCGGTGCACACCACTATAAGCAAACACACACAAATAACGTAAATAGGACATGCGCACTCCTAGAAACAACTGGGGGTAAAGACGAACCGAACATAGTTTTTATGCGGAATCGTAACGTAAAAACACATAATAGGACAATACAAAAACCTAAACGGGGGTGAACTCATGTGCAAGCGACGGATG
Source organism: Gigantidas platifrons (assembly GCA_002080005.1). Classification (NCBI taxonomy): domain Eukaryota; kingdom Metazoa; phylum Mollusca; class Bivalvia; order Mytilida; family Modiolidae; genus Gigantidas; species Gigantidas platifrons. The sequence continues at coordinate 99,928 of MJUT01030096.1, read as the reverse complement.
AGCGCTTCCTCCATCTCATAAGACACCCGCAGTGTGACTCATATATACAGTCAAGTGTGGCAAATGATCAGTGTGTATCAATACATGCCCGTATTAACAGTTGTCAATACTTCAGTACAGTAATGATTCTGCGTTCTGTTAGAACATTGGTGTTTGTATCTCGAAACAGAAATAGTCACGGTAGTTTCTGCTATAGTATGTGGCTTAGATAAAATGTAGATGTTCGTGGTTTGACTGTTGCAGTCTCGTGAAGACATTATGGTGTTATTGTGAGCTGAAATAAATAAGACTCACTAAACGTTGTAACTGAATTCAGACGTTTTAACCACTCTACGTAAACTCTAAATTCAAAAGTTTTTACCACTATACGTAGTAACTGTCGTCAGTATTTTTTACCACTATACATAGTAATTGAATTCAGACGTTTTTACCACTATGCACAGTAACTGAATTCAGACGTTTTTGCCACTATGCAAAGTAACTGAATTCAGATGTTTTTACCACTATACGCAGTAACTGAATTTATACGTTTTTACCACTATGCACAGTAACTGAATTTAGACGTTTTACCACTATACGCAGTAACTGAATTTAAGCGTTTTACCACTATCCGTAGGAACTGAATTCAGAAGTCAGCCCTTGTTTTTACCAGATTATCACGTTTTCATTGTTTTATATCCGTCTATCAATAAAGGAATATACTTCATTAACCGGAACTGTATGCGTGGTGTAATGGTTAGTGTGGATTCGAACACCTAATGGGTCAAACCAAAGACTACGAAGCATACGGCGTTTAGGAATAAGAGCGAATGTTGGTCAGCTCGTAATCAGGTTACTGTGTCCAAGTGGAACGACATGTCTACCTATCGACGGTTGTTTCAGTGAGCTAGCACTATAAAGATCCAACTCAGCGTGTTAGTCTAGTATAAAGCAGACATCTTCAGAATTATCTAATCAAGTGTAACTTGTTCTCGCCATGATATAGCTGAAAAATTGCTCATTTGGCGTTAAACAACAATCACTCAATATTTTTCATAATCATGCTTTCATCCTGCAATCGTCCAGATTGGTCTACAATACTGAATAATGTTGCATAAAGTTGCATTTTAGCCGCATGATATTAAATCTACAGAACCATAGAGAACATAAAGTGTTTGATTAAAGTCTGTCTAGGTTATCTCTCTTATAATCGATGATGTCGAATTTGTTAAAATTAAATTATATTAAGTTAATTACCTTGTTTACAGAAAAAAGCATCCGCCGTTTCATTACAGTTGGTATAATAATGTATGAGTTTTACGTCATCGTTGGGACATTTGGCAATTACACAAGATGATACATCTGTCGTTTTATTCATATCCCCTGAAATATCATACAATTAAATTAAAAGGAGAGGTTTGGTCACATAAACTAGTTTAACCCCGTCATTTTTTTAGTAGTCATTTGTGTTTTAGTGATATCAATTTTGTCCCTTTCTACTGTTTTACTACTAGATTTTAGAACATTTAGTGTGGTATGCTTTGTTTTTCATTTTACTGACCACCTTTTTTCTTTAATTTGCTATTACCGATACTAATCTGATATGGACAATGAGTCATAAGAGAACACAGAAAAAGATTATTCTGTATAAATAACAACGCATATGCAAAATACAAACATAATCTTCAAATTGTCACGATGTCGTTGTTTCAATAGTTATGGGCCCAATGTCATGGTAGTGGCAATTATTTCTATACAAACAATGTCCAACACTACAAAAGTGTCTTGATCGTAGTGAAATGTACTTGATACAACTGTAAGCTGTAAAGTGTGTCCAATCTCAATAAAAATAGACCACAACGATATGAATGGAATATTGTTAGAAGTTGTTATAAATACCAATACAATACACTAAAGATTGTGAGTTTGATTTCTGTCTGCGTTCAGAAATTAACTATCCTGTTGAGGCCCATTGAGGGTTTTTTGTTTGTTCCCAAACACTTCTAAAGTTTGTCTTTCTAATGTTTTAAGACTGCTTAAGGTTATTCTAGAAACGTCTCCTGTATGATATCTAAGTTTTTATGATTGATTTGATTTATTGCGATTAACGCCACTTTCAGAAATATTACATCTATATCATATCGACCAGTTTTAGTGGGGGAAGAAGCCGGAGTACCCGAGGAGAACCACCGACCATGGGCAAGCAACTGGTAAACTTTATCACTTGCGGCTGCGAGTCGAGTGCACCTTTTTGTTATTTACAAAGCCGGGCACGAACCCACGCGGTATTGGTGATAGGCTTGTATGAGTTGTTAGGTAATCCAACTACCTAACTCATTGAGCCACCCGGGTCCTAAGTTTTTTTATGAAGATATTCATTAATGACAAACAATAATTACATAAACATTTGGTAAATCTGTAAACCTTTCCTATATCCCGTCTAAGTGACAACATTGAAATATATAAATGTATCGCTTTCATTGACTGTCGGACGGAAATACTGGGTTACGACTTTTCTGTTGCATTGATATTGTTCTATTTTGCATCCATATTAACTCTTTACTAGAAATGTCCTTCAACATTGGCTATTAGCATTGGTTCTGTGTACCTTCGACATCGGAGAGCAGTGAACATAAATAGTAGTTCCGTAATGGACGGGGCTTGAAAAGTTATTCGCATACTAGACGAAGCAAGCATTTATTCGAATAGTATATTTGCATAACAAATGTAATTATTGCAGGATAAATAAATAAATTCGTATATTATAATAAAATGTATTACCATGATCTACATGATCCGAAATCTCAACTCGAAAAATATTCGTCCACATCCTTATTTTGACGTTATTTTTGTTTAGTTCACACATGTCAGTTGCATTATTCACTGTAGAATATGGATCTTTACAATTGCTTCGACTTTTATTCCAGTTTGTTGTTGAACTAATGGATGCTTCGTTGTCGCTAGGCAATCCTGTTACACAGAAATAAAATACTTTATTTAAAGAGGCATTGCTTTGTAGACAAGACATTTTCTACCCTCCATATATTGTCACCATTCATGCAAAAAAAGTCTACCAGATAAAAGATACCTAAGGGGCAATCAGAAGAAATGAATCTAATGACAGAAAATACAATGACCAAAGAAAAAAGGACATACAATGATCTACAGTCACTACACAGAAAACTAAAGATGAACAAGAACTCCTAAACAAACAGTTTCTATTCCACATGTTGTTTTCTTTGATATAATATAGCGGCATTAGAAGTAAAATACTGCGGGTGAACTCATGTGCTCTGGAAGGGTTAGAAGTTTCTGCTCCACCAGTGACACCAGTAGTGCTACTGCTATACATGAATGAATAGCATCTGATACAGAAATCGTATTAGACACCAGTATGCGAAAATAAATACAACTAACATAAATATAACATGAACTATCTACAAAACAAATGGGAGTAAAGACGAACCTAACATAGTGTTTAATCGGAAATCGTAGCGGACATCACCACATGGAACTAAAAACGTGAAGGCATGTAGTATGGTAACATGAACAACACGAATCACAATAAAACAGTTAAAACAATGGAGAGCATCCATGTTGTCGACCACTGTCCTTCCTATTGGAAGATACTCCTTTCTCTACGTTATATTGTTGAGATATAATATTTATCATGCACTTATTCTATTTGAGAAGTCAAATTACATTACTGTTTTGTTATTGACGGTCACTGACCAAGATATAGCTTTTTTCGTACCTGATTCATGTAGAGCAACGGTAAAAAACGCAAACAGCATAAGCGTGGACGTCTCCGAGAACATAATAAAAAAATGATTAGAATGACGCTTGTTTCTGCTCCTTTTATTTTGGATTTTTTGACATTGCAGGATAAACAAAATATACGTACAATGTCGGAAAATGTTAATTCGTTTGCAATTGCTGAGAAACAGAAGAACAAACTAGCTCGTCTTCCCGCTGTTCTAAAGCTCGTACAAATAAATTTAATATCTTCAGACAATGTACGTATACTGTCTATAGGTGAAATATTTTTTTAAATAAAATGACAAACAGTAAAATATGAAGTCACACGCGTATTTCTAATACTGTTTTTTTTAAATTATTATTTACAAACCACACATTGGTCTCTGTAATGATCTACACCTCTCTGCAACATTTGTCTGTGACCCATTTGTACATTTTGAAGCCACACAATTTCCATTACCGTCAAAAGAAGTATTGTATAGTACTGAAAAAAAAATCATATTCCATTTTCAACTGACAACTCACTAATATCTTACAAAATTTGCTGATGCTTCAAAACATTATTTGATATTAGTTGATTTGATTTGTTTGATTTTTGGTGTTTTAACGCCACTTTCAGCAATATTTCAGCTATATCATGGAGAACAGTTTTAGTGGTGGAAGAAGCCAGAGTACCCGGAGACCATGGGCAAACAACTGGTAAACTTTATCACTTGCGGCGGTGAGTCGAGAGCATCCTTTTTTGTAATTTAAAAAGCCGGGCGTGAACCCACGCCGTATTGGCGATAGGCTGGTATGAGTTGTTAGGTAATCCAACTACCTAACTCATTGAGCCACCCGGGCCCTCTGATATTAATTGAACAACTATTCAAATATTAATTAGGTAAATTACTTCTTTTAGCATTAGTACATTTTTAATTGCTTTTGTTACTTATTTAGTGCACACAATGCGTAACTGGAATCACACAATGCGTAACTGGAATCACACAATGCGTAACTGGAATAACCATGATTTTATGTGACGATGATGTTTCCTTGAGATTGGTGGTTTTCTTTCTCCAATAAAGTAAATTTCTACGAAATAAGTGAAATAATGCTGAAACTGCCATCAAACATACATATCTTAACCCTTTCCATATTTTAGAGTTTAACTAAATCTACATTTTAGGCTTGCTAAAAAAAACATGAGTATTTCTTCCTTGTGAAATTATTTGCGAATAATTAATTGATTTAAAGTGTTGAAATGAGCATCCAACACCGCAAATTTGTGTTGAAACTTCATTGAACGTGTTGGATAAAGATAGGAACCTATCAAACGCTCTTCCAACATGTTTGACGACGTGCTCACACTGTAAATGTTGTGTTTGAAACAGTTGGACAGGTAAAGTTTGAAGTGAATGTGAAGGACCAATTTGACCTTCACCTTCTTTAATGGGATCTTACCTTTATATAGCCATGAATACTTAGTCTGGACAGTAGTACGACACAAAGTCTTGTTGGAATCAGCTTTTATAATAGGGTTTACGATTTGACATAAGCATTGATTATCCTGAAATATATATTATGTCAAGTACCAAACATTTAAGAAAAGAACACAAAACCAAGAGGTACTTGTTATACGTATAGTAGTTTGTATATTTCTTAGACTTAGACTTTGTGGTGCATGTATTTTAGCTGTTAACATTTAAGTCATATCATTGTACAAATGTAGATCTGTATAGGGTACAATGAAGATATTGACATAAATACAATTTGATTTAATATTCGTTTGAAAAATGATTTCCTGTAAAATTAAAGGAAATAGTTCCACAGTATTCTATAAAACAGAATGTCAACGTAGATACAAATACCTGTTTTGATAAGGGACAATCTTGTTTTGTTTAAAAGCCCACTCTGGTTATAACAAAATGTTTTCTGAAATCGATGTCGTCAAAATGCTCGGGGATTTGATAAAGAAAGTGCTTGTTAACGAACAGTCGTCATTCCTAAAGACGCTAACTGTGTTTCTCTTCTCGTCGAGTTGTTCCTTTACTCCTATGAGGCAGACTTCATGCAAAAACATATCATAGCAAGAAAAACAAAAAGAAGGATCCTCAAGTCTCACATTTCACTACATAGAAGATGTCATTTGAGCTTGGCGATTATGTTAATTTTGTCGACCTTGAAATATAAATAAACGTTAGAGAAAATCGAAGGGGCAATCACTAATGAACAATCCAGAGACATTGGCAACATTGAGTACGCAAGACACAGGTCGAAAACATAACTAAAATGATGAGCAACACGGATCTCACCAAAAACCACAGATGCAGCTAGGTCGTTTTCATACCTTTACCTACAATCTGAAATTGAAAGTTATGGTCAGTTAACAACGAAACTTTGCAATACAAGTAATGATTTCAATGTTCCTATTGTAAACTTTCCATTTATATATTGCAACGTTCCAGTAGTACAGGCATATCGAGTATACCCGTAAATCTCTCAGTAATTTTATAGCTTGTGGGTCTTATCATAATTTCTGCTAAAAAGAAAGCTACTTAAAAAAAAGAGTTTCTCATGGTTAAGTTAAGTTGAAGTCATAACTTCGAAAGTTTGACTTTGTTGACCGTTCCGGTATATCTCTGTCACAAATGACCACGAACATGTTCCTTTTATCGTATTCACATTTCCTTCCTTTCTTCAATCATGACTTATGACAGAATATTTAGAAAGCTTAACACGACCGGGGCCACTAGTGGGGAAGGAACGTCCTCCATCTTTCATGCCCGTTTTTGGTGGTGTTCGTGTTTCCCATTGTTTTTATTTTCAGTACAGTACTGAAACTCGTACTGAATTGGATATGTACGTTTGGTACAGATACTTCAATAAAGAATAGCTGGGTTAAGCTAGTTTTATGGGCCCAAACTTCCCCTCTTAGAGAAATGATGCGGTCACGAGTGATTAAAATGTCGACCTTCACAACTAATCGGGCGTACAGCGTTGCTATAAAGAACGTTAGGCATAATATATTGTATCTTCATGACAGAGAAGTTGTCATGTACAGTGTTAGCTCAAGAGAGCCGATGACCTTAACCATTATTTAAATATTAGATAGTATACTAGTACAATATCATCATGTCACATTATGCTCAAAATTAAATAAAGCTAAGGTGAAGATCCACTCGGCAGAGGTAATCTTAGCAGATGTTTGGCTATCATGCTTAGGCCCTTTGTTTACTTCCTACCAATCGCTTGTCTTATTTTGCTCTCCAATCATTCGACTATCACCGTACGTGATGGGAGTTATTACTGCTATCTATTTTTCTTATTTCTAATATTTTGAGAACAAATAATTGTAACGATGACAATAACACCTGTCTTGATCTATATATTTGTCTTTATAATGGCAATTCGAGTATTTTTGAATTTTGAATATCCGAAAAGACATGCTAAGTAATAAGCGAATGGGGATGTTACTAGACTGTGCTTCAGCGAAAAACAGCCACATATTAAACTCAATTTACACGAATTCTGAAACCACGTATTCTCCAATTCACAGAAATCGACCTTTGACATCCAATATTAATGATACCCCAGTGTTCTACTAGACAAAGCAATTATACAAAATATAATCTCACCAGGAACAGGAATATAATTATTATATGCGTTAATGTAGAACCGGGAGATCGTCTGCTAATTGGGAGGGGGGGGGGGGGGGGGGGTTGAGTGGGAACTAGAACACAAATAACACGGGCAATTAACACTGCGAGTTTCACTAGTTAGACAGGAGCTGCGTATCCCTCCGGTGCAACTGCATTAATCTCTATATTTTGTGATGTACGTGTTTCTCAATCTTAACATTGACCTTAGTTTTAATAACTTAATTATTTGGGAACTTAAATTTCAAACAATAGTATTGCAAATATTTATTACACAATTTGCTTTATTTTTATTGTTGTAAATAAGGAGAAGATTTAAAAACTTGTTACCTTGTATGAGAAATACTCAATTGAGTTATGTACTGTATTGAGACACTTTTGGTAGCATTCACTTATATTGTTGTGATAGGACAAAAGACCATTAAGTTCATAACAGCCTAAAATATAATAATATAAATTATCATATTATTTTCAAATATGATTATTAATATACACAGGTAGGCATTAATCCGTCGCCTATAACAATGATTGGCTTAGTGCGTTGTATGTACGATCAATCGGCTATACAAAAAACATTGATTTGTGGGCTGAACATATCGTTTATAAAAATCGTTGCAATTGTGTGTTATATCGATGATTAGTCGTCAATACATCGTTCCATCAATTTGTTTTTCTTTAAACCCAACAATGACGATTTTATTTGGTGAATACAAATCATATTAAACATTTGCATGAATAACTATTGTAATATGTATACTTTGTATCTGTCTTTGGAGAAGAATTGACTACTAAACTATTGTTGAAAATAACACTGTTCAGACACTGATGTGAGAAGATATACTTGGCTAACAATATTGTTTGATATAATAAACACGATTTCCATCTAAGATGTTTAACAGTAACACGACTGCTACCATTAGTGGAGCAGGAGCTGTATTCTTCCTCAACGTCCGAATTCACTACAGGTATTTAGTGGGGTTTGTTTTGCTCAATCTTTAGTTTTCTGTGTAGCGTTTTTGAATATCATTGTGTGTCCCTTTTTTTGAAAACTGTATTGTCTGTCCTTCTTCTATTGATGGCTTCTGATTACCACTGTCTTACCTTCAAGCTTTTCTAATTGTACTTACGTAAAGCTCACACAATGACAAATCTATTTGAAATATTTATATATGTATCTTTTGATTCCACTGAGTTTACCTTGAAATTCAATCCATTCTGATGGTCTTCGAACATTTCCAGTCCACAAAGTTTCAGCCCCTAGTGGAATGTTTCGGCAGCTAACCATTCTATCATCTATTGTTGCAAGTTGTCCAGATCTTGATGCACAACATCTTTGAGCTTCAAACCAGGTTAGTCCTTATTTGAAAAAATGTTTAGTTCTTCAAAACAATCAGTAAATGTGTAATTTTTCTATTTATATTTTATACTTAGCTATTAAAACGTAGATATCTAATTTAGTGTGGACAACACGTTTCTGAAATAACTTTCATAATTCACGCTTTCACGCACATAATCAAAATATGGAAAAGCCTAATAATTGAACAGTCTTTTGGATAAAGAAAAACCAAAAGGCCTGATATATTTGATGTTGATATTTGTTGAATGGAGTTTTTTGCGTACTAATAACTAATGTAGTCGACAGATCAGTTAACTTTCACAACTGGGTCATCTGTCTCCATATAACTCTTATTCTACTACTGGGCTCTTTAATTTTGTGCAAGATTCCCCAGTTAGAATATAGCACAAATGCAGCAATGTCTGCTTCATACGTTGACATTGACAGTGAGGGGCAGTTTATCACGAAACCTTACATCAAAAGAAATGTTTTAAAATTTCCCATTGTGAACTTTCCATTTATATGTAGCAACATTCCAACAGCACCTACATATGGAGTATATATTTCTCAGTTGATACGATATTCTAGAGCTTGTGGTTCCTTGATGGTTGACGGTCGTCGCCATGATGTAGTTAACAGTCAAGAAATGTCTATGTCACAAATGACCATGGGTATGTTTCGCTTGTCGTAGGCAATACCCAATCATTCATGACTTATTACCCGTTTTGTAACTAGATAACACGATAGGTGCCTCTAGTGGAGTAGGAATTGCTTACCCTTCCGGAGTACCTCTGTGTCTCATCAACTTATATTTTTCATTTGGCCATTCCTTGTCCTTTTGCATTGAAAATTAAATGCCATACTCCATAACAAGTTCAATGGTCCATGTCTTAAATGCCTCAAACAACCTTACTGATTCGGGAAGAAGGAAGTATAATTATTTTCCCCTGAATATAACAGCAGTTGAAAGAAAACATTTATTTGTTTTCCACAAATGTTTTATTACATACCTGTTAATTGCATCGCAGCTAATCTTATAAATAAAACAGAAACAAACAAAACAAATTTGATCAAGACCACCATGATTGACACATACTGATTTATAAGATTATCAGCAAAATCATATAACCTTCACACATAAAGCAATTTGTCATTGTTATCACATACTAATCAACATTAGAAACGATACACGATATTTATTTGATAAAAGTACAACTGCAACAAATCAAATTAAGTATACCCGTGTAGGTTATAAACAATCAACATGGATATTACAATATTTGTAATGGCGTTGTAGATCGTTGGGGGTTGCTGTTATCGTTTCGTTGATATGGAGTTTCTTATCCTAAGACCTCATAAAGCATATTTTCAACATTCTATGAAATGAGCGAATCATCCCTTTCTCAAAAATGTTGAAAAATAATATTGAATTTTGTTTCTTTCAAACTTGAAGAGTCTGTGTGATCTTTCATACATTATAACCAATCAATCGGACGAATAAACTACTAAATATATATATGGCTTATCATACAGACCGTGGACTAATACATAGTAATAGTGTACAAAAAATGCTACAGCGCTTTACCTATTTTATCAGTAATAATAAATATAATAAACATAGGGTGGCGGGAACGTTTTGAAGAAGTGTGTATAGTGCATTTCGTAGTTGTATAGTTTACTTAATAACATATACATTCATTGAATTATATATTGACTCGCTAAAAATCACAATAACCTGGTATAGCTCCCAAGGCTTTTATGTTATCTGGCTTTAAGCATACAATGTAAACCATGGAGGTTATAATAGAATGAGATCGTGCTCACTACATTTGTGTATCACTCACTCACTTGAATGTACATATGGATTTCCATATACGTGAATGTATGTCGTAAACACTTCCCGGACATTTCCACATTCATGATTTATAGCTAGAATAACAAGATGGGTGCCACTAGCGGGGAAGAAACTGCTTACCCTTCCGGAACACCTGAGTTCACCCCTTGTTTTTAGTAGGGTTCGTGTAACTCGATCTTTAGTTTTATGTGTATGTTTTGCAGATCGTCGTTTGTCCGTTTGTACTTTTTCTTTCGGCCATTGTGTTGTCTGTTTTTCTTCGATATGCGGATTCTGGTTGTCCCTTTGGTATCTTCAAATTCAAAAGTTAATTAAATTGCCAAAATTTACCAAGAGGATTTTGTTGCCAATTTTCACATTATTATTGGGGAACTTTACACAATTGTCAATTTTCCAATAAAAACTGATGATGAAACGACAATTCTGATTGTTTATAATATTTATTTCCTTAGTCAATTGTTAAAAAATTACAATAATAACAAAAAAAAGCAAACAAACAAACTAAAAAACAAATCAAAAAATGCAAAAAAAGAAAAAAAAACAATTAAAAAAACAATCAGACAAACAACCGTTAAATTGAAATCGTACACAAAGATTTATTGCATATTCATTTGATTTCCATAAAAGGGACCGATACGAATGGAGATTTCAATGAAAACGTAGATTTAGTGCACACGACACGTTTCTGGAATAACTTTCATCAGGTACGATCAAAACCGAAAGATTGGAAAGTTAAATAATTTAAAGTTTTGGGAGCAATAGAACCAACGTGCCTAAACAGAATAGCCAAAACAAACACAGTTATCAAGCAATACTTTGTTTCTAATAATCTTACTGATTAAGGAAGAAGGAAGTTGATTGATTTTGTCCTAAATATAACAAAACAATTTACGTTATCTGCTTGTTAAATCGATATAAAACGTAATTATCATTTTTTAAAAGAAATGCATTAATATTACCTACCTGCTGACTGTATTGTTGTAAAAATTGTGTATAAAACATAAATAAATAAAATAACTTTGATGAAGACGTCCATGATTGACATATATATGATGTATAAATCGATAGCTCTTATCACAAACTAACTTTTTATCTCGAAACAAGATTTAAATATTGATTTTTGTTATATTTCTACTTGTTTGATATTCTGAAAAAAAACCTGTTATTATCAGTATTATGCATTCGATTACTGTAAGAGTTAGTGAGTGAGTGATTGTTGCTTAACGCCAAATGGGCGGCAACTCTTCAGCTATAGCATAGAGAAACAAGTTTCATTAGATGACATGATGATGATGTCCGCTTTGTACTAGACCAGCACGCTCGAGTTGGATTGTTATAGTGCTAGCTCATTGAAACAACAGTCAACGGGTAGAAATTTTTGTCGCTCCCCTCTGACACGTTATTCTCATTCCGAGCAACCCAGTATTTGCTCTTTCTCCTTAGTGCTGCGTGCTTAGTGGAGAAACAGCAAATACCAATTTTACAGTCACTGGTTTGCTCGAACCCACGATCTATCGTACTCGAGGCAAGCACGCTAACCATTACACCATTGGCGCGGTTTATTATGTAAAGAGTGTCCATCTACGATTATCATGATGTCTACCTAAACTTTCATATTAAGTCTGAAGCATCTCGACATATCATTTAAAATGCTTTAGATGTTATGTATGTCTCACAGTTGTCATATAAATTCTTACTTTAAAGATTTATTTTTCAGGTCGAACTTGTAGGTCAACCTTCAAAATAATTATCTTTCTGACAAAGAATGGGTTAGTAATTTATTCCAAGTGATTCGGCAAAGCTCTCCGCCATTACGGTTATGGAAGTAAAGTTTGAAGATACCAAATGGGTTATCAGAAGCAGTAAACGGACAGACAGCACAAAGACAAACAGAAGAAGGAAGAAAGGACAAAGTATGATCTACAAAACACTACACACAAAACTAAAGGTCGAATAACACGAACACCACTACAAACCGGGGGTGAACTCAAATGTTCCGGGGTTAGTAATGTATTCTAAGGGATTTGGGAAGGCCATATTTCACTAAGGTAATAGAAACCTGCTTTTAAAATAAATTGTTTTGGTTTAATATAGTTTCGGTTAAATAGTATGATTGCTTGATTGAATGATTAGTGTGTAACGACATCTTGTAGTATTTCAGTAATAGCTTGTGGTTTAAATGGTATAAATATGATACGGTACAAAATGTAAAGACTATGGTTATTGTTGATCGATCTTTAGCTTTCTATGTCGACCATTGTTTGTCTTTATTGTCCTTTTCTTTTGACCATTGTATTGTCTATCTTTTTACGAATTACGACTTCAGATAACCCTTTTCTAATTTTCAAACTTTTCTTCATCAAGTTCTGACTGCTCCAGTCCATCAATCTGATGCAGGATTCCGATATTTGTTTTGTTAGATGTCGCATTTGTGCTATATATATTTGTATAGGGGCTCATGTCGCATTTGTGTTATTTGTATACATTCCGACAAAAATTAAGCACCACCCTATATTTTTATCGATATATTTTTTACATCAATACTGTTAATACAATAAAATAGATATCACGATTTTTCTTACACTTCTTAAAAGACTACACCAAGGGCTCTAAAATTACCAATCTACGAAGTATTTTTCATCCTGAAAGACGTGACTATGACGTGGCAAAAAGGTGTTCAAAACAGGCGCTGGAAAAACCTAAAACCAGTTTGTCTTTGATGGAAGTTTTTAACATTGCATTAAAATGCAGTCTTCAGATTATAAGAACTTTTAAATGCATTTATTGTGCGTATGTGTAAGGAAAAAAAATCAATAAAGAGTATATCCACCGCGTTTATTATGAAGTTCTGTAATACGCCTCGTCATGCTTCGCACAAGACGCCTAAGCCGTTCTTGGGGGGGAACTGTTGCCACTCCTGGAAGATAGCAGTTCTTAATTCGTCAATATTTTCACATTTTGGATTGCGTTGGTTAATTTTTCGGATATTAAAGTCCCATACATGCACTAAAGGGTTCATGTCTGGCGACATTGCAGGCCATGGAATTGTCTGAACAGCCTCTTGCTGTAAAAAAATATTGTACAATTCGGGCTCTATCTAGCTTAGCGTTGTCATCCATGAACATTGGACTGTCAGCCAACGCACGATTGTCGAAATGGGGGACTACGCGTGGAGCGAACACATTGTCACGGTATTTTTGGCCTGTCAGATTACCATCAAGAACGTACAAGTCCAACTTACAGTCAAAGGAAAAACAACCGCAGACAGTTAAACCCCCACCCCCAAAAGCAGTTGTGCCCAAAATGTGGTTGTCCTGAAATGAAGTGTTTCGTTGGCGCCAAACCCTTGCACGACCGACCGTCGGTAGACTTTCATCAGACCAGTGGACCCGTCTCCATGTGCGAATAGTCCACCCCAAATGATCATGTGACCAGTCAAATCGAGCATGGCGATGACGTAATGTCAACTGTGGACGCTTTATGGGTCGTCGCGCTCGTATTCTCTGATGGTGGAGGCGTCCGATTACAGTGCGTGTGCTAATGTGGCCTCCAAACGCTAATTTACCACGAAGTGCACCAGCTGTACTGAACGGCCGTTGCCGTGCCAGTCTGGATATGAGCCGATCCTCTCCCGGCGTCGTTTTGCGAGGTCTACCTGCATGTGGAAGGTCAGTAACATTCCCCGTTTGACGAAAACACTGCATCAGTCGTACAATGATGGAATGATTAACCCTGAAGTGGTCTGCCACCCTTCTATAGATAAAACCACGTTATGCATGCCAACAGCTTGCCACCTTTCTGGTATGGTTAATTCTCGCCGCACCATGCCAAACCAATAGAAAATGAAACTTAAAACTCTACACAAAAAAATCAGCTTTCGTTCGCAAACACAAATGTTGAAAAGTACACGTGGCACTTTACACACCCTGTCATATACACATAAATAAAAATCGATCAATATCCTGTTTCAGAGGTACATGTAAGTAAGTATGTGTGTCAGGTAACGAAAACAGCAAACCGATTTGAAATAAGTTCATTATTAGAAAAGATATTATTAAACAAGTCAGGTGGTGCTTAACTTTTGTCGGACTGTATATTTATAAGAGTGCTAATATCGCATTTGTGATATTTGTATAGGGGCTCATGTCGCATTTGTTATATTTGTATTTGTATAGGGGCTTATGTCGCATTTGCGTTATTTCTATTTATAAGGGGTTCATGTCGCATTTGTGTTATTGGTATAGGGGCTCATGTCGCATTTTTGTTATTTGTATTTGTAGAGGGGCTCATGTCGCATTTTTGTTATTTGCATTTGTAGAGGGGCTCATGTCGCATTTGTGTTATTGGTATAGGGGCCTATATCGTTTTTGCGTTATTTGTATTGGTAGGGGCTCGCGTCGTTTTTGTGTTATTTGTATTTGTAAAGAGGCTCGTGTCGTTTTTGTGTTATTTGTATTTGTAGAGGTCTCGTGTCGTTTTTGTGTTATTTGTATTTGTAGAGGGGCTCACGTCGCATTTGTGTTATTTGTATTTGTAGGGAATCAGAATAATGCGTCTGTAGAGCCGTTGTTTCATTAAGTTATTAAACGTTAGTGTATTGACGAAAAAAATGAGAAATAAATAATTAAGAAATAAATCATAGAAGCCAGAAAGTGTTTTGAGTTTTAACATGGGTTGACGGATATTAGTATTTTATCCAGAGCAGGAGTGATAAAATGTACTAATATCCCCCAACCAATGCAAAAACTCAAAACACATTCCATGAATTATTTCGATTCTGATATGTCTAACAGTACAAATACGTTAGTATACTTTGATTGGAAGATGGTAATTTACTTTTACGTTTGCGGACAATGTCGCACACAATTTATGCTGCCAAATTCGAGCAGACGATAATTCATGACATGTACTTTTACGAAGAGAAAGTCATTCACACATACAGAAATCACGGGAAAGTCAGTTGTATTGATGGAGCAGCCGTGACAGTAATATTGTGTTTGCATGTTTTAATTGCACGTCGCATATGATTAATTTTGGATATTTTGATTATTTTCAGTGAATATAGATTTAAAACGTCAATAAACGTGTAAATAATGTTATTTTGTGATTTATCACCTGGTTTCATGGTACCTGGTCAAATCGCCCCGCATTTAACAAAATCGCCCCCATACAAAATCGCTCCTACATTAATCAAAATAGCCCCAACATTTAAAAAAAAGTTATTATTATTAGTTTTGACAACGACATTTTGATTAGGAATAATTGAGAGATAATAAACACTACAGTACATTAATCGGAAACGATGTTGTTTAATTCTGTCGTTTAAGTGAGGGTAATTATTTGTGGCCATGTAATAATTAATTTCTTCTTTTAATGAAGCATTTCTTTGTAAAGTATAGATGCACTCTTTGTGTAATAATTAATTTGCTACTTGATTAGTTTTTTGTTGTTATTGTTCCAATCGGAAGCACACCAAGGAGACCCAAGCCAATGATACCTATTCTTGATATTACACTAAAAATTTGTTGCGAATCCATAAGCTTGTCCATGCTGGTAATGAAATTGCATAAACCTGCTACCATCGTCACTAGCATTAAACACTATGGCCAGTGAGTGCAAGCAGGTTGTTAGACACAGGCATGAAGCAATCCAATGCAATGGTTGTGAGAAATGGCAACACCGAACATTACATTGAATATTGAAATACATTTTGTAGAAATATTTAGATGTGTACCGGCATGTGCTAATGATATTTTGTCATCTGATTGATCGCTCGTTTGTTTGCAAAGCGAACGAAGGACGTCATATTAGAATGTTAATTAGATTACGTTGGTTGTCGTGCTGTATATGTCACCTTGATGATGTAGGCAATTGCCATCGCTTGGCAAGGGCATTAGTGGTGTAATGGTTATCGTGCTCGCATCGAGTGCGGTAGATCGTGGTTTCGGGTCAAACAACACCCCAGTTATAAGGATAACTCTCCTTGTTTACACAATTGTAATGTAAAACTATTTACATATAACACCAATCAACCATGATCGAAATGATCACTAAACATAGGACAGGAATGGGGGTTTGGAAAGGTATTTGTAATTATTATTTTTATCTTTCGCATGACCACTTCAATATTATACGATTTGATCTGGGGCCGATTGACTTGGGGCCGATTTGACTGGGGACGATTTGACCTAGTGCCGATTTGACCTGTTATCGTGTTGGTTTAGTACAAAGTTGACACGATCACATCGAAATGTAACTTAAATTTCCCCCGCCATGATATAGATGAAATATTGCATTAAAGAACCACAAAATTATCAATAACTCATTAAATTTTAGTAGATTTTGATGACACTGATATAGGTCTCTTGACAAATACAAAATATACCTTATTACTAAAAATATTACCAGTGCAAAAAATTACTTCATCATGCTTTGAGTTAATTAATGTTGTGCTAAAAATATAGATATGAAATTTAGTGCGCACAGCACATTTCTGGAATATCCTTCATAAAAATATTTTAAAGCCAAATAATTATTAAAGTCTTTGGGAGCAAGAAAACTCAAAGTCACCTAGAGGAAAACAAAATATTTTATATAGAAAATTACAATAACGAATCAAACTATTCATAGATCTTGTAAAATGTACAAACAACATTTCTACATTTACCTTAGAGTAATAACGTCAAGCGATTGTTACTTTTGTATTACCCGGCATGACATCACATTCTGTAGTTGACCAATCAATGATTAACATTTTTGATTTGAAAAAAAAAATGTTCGGAGGTGAAGACAAGCATAATCCTCGTGAATCTAACTTATAGACTTCATCAAAAATGAATAATTTGATGTCTAATCAACAGAAGTTAAAATAGTCAAACCTGTATTAAGAGGTCACCTTTGGGGCAGAAAACGTTACCTTATGAAACAGGTGACCTCTTAAAAGATGTTCAACTCTCATATGAAATTTTCTCTGACAGGATATATAGTAACTAAGGTAAACTCTGGTCCTTGTTGACACTTAAATCAGATCCCTGTTTTTATTTTTTCAAGTTATATAAGACAAGTTTTTAAACCGCCACGATATAACTAAAATATTGTAGAAAGTGGCGTTAAACACCATAACCACAAAAATAAATTCTAATTTTCCATTGTAATAGAGGTAAAATCCCGAGGATACCTGCTGTTTTCACCTCCTTCAATTATTAAATGTCAAGGAAGCAAAATGAAGTAACAGAAAATAGAACTATAAAATTGACAAACAACAGTGCTGGACTTATAGTGGAGCAGAAACGTCTTTTTTTTTACAATATTAGATACGTGGTCATAGCAGAAACGTCATTAAAAAGCGTGGTCATATGTCCTATCATTATTGACCTGTGTTTGTACAATATTAGATGTATGGTCATATGTCGTATCATTATTGACCGGGCCAATCTTAATACTGTTATACGTTGGATCAACCCCATCACAAACCCCAAGACTACTGTCATACACATTGTTTTCTATCTGTTCTTCTCCTTTATCAACTGTGTGCTTAAGTGTGTCATATTCATCTTCAGTTTCAAATCGTTGACTTTGATTGTCACCCTCTTCCAAATCAAACTCGCTTGGTTGTGCTGCTGGACCTGCTGGACATGCTGGGTGCTTTTTAACAACAACAGCATATTCATGATTTGAAGAATACGTCTTATTTTGTCTTTCTCCCACAGTGGATGTGTTTTCACCTGTATTGTTACGGATAGCATCTTTCGGAACACTTCCATTGCTGGTATTTAACACTGTATCGTGATAGTCTGGTATTGCACAATCAATGCTGTTATTCATTTCAATATTATCTTCATTATATAGTCCTTTTCTAAATGGTCCAACATTCCTGTAAAAATTGAAGAAATGAAATACAATCTATGAAAATCATAAAACTTTGATTTCTAAAATCTATACAGATACAGGCGGAAAGCTAAATTGCATACTTTAACATTCATGATTTTTCACCGAGTTTGTAACTAGATTAACAAGACGCAGGTGCCACTAGTGGAATAGGAACTGCACACCCTTCCGGAGTACATGAGTTCACCCCTGTTCTTAGAGGGTTCGTGTTACTCGATATCTAGTTTTATATGTATGTTTTGTAGATCGTTATTTGTCCTTTTGACCTTTATCTATTGGTCATTGTGTTGTCTGTCTTTCTTCGATTTACGGATTCTGATTACCTTTTTAGCCTCTTCAAACTCTTCTCAACAGTACAACGAAGCACCATTTTTAGACTATTTTTGCTATCCTGTTTAGACCCTTTGATTTACTGGCTATTTTTTAGCTTTTCAATCTTTAGATTATGATCGTATATGATGAAGATTTTTACTGAAACGTGTCGTGTGCACTATATTGGATATCTACGTTGTAATAATATGTCCCTACAAATAAAAGTGAAATGCAAAGTTATATGATGGGAGTAAGTTTTATTAGTGAATGACATGTACCATAGTACCCGGAGAAAACCACCGACCTGCCTGACGGTCACTGACAAACTTTATCACATAATGTTATATCGAGTACACATCGCCATGGGCGGGATTCAAACTCACAACGTTAGTGGTGATAGGCACTGATTCGTAATCAAATTTGTCTAATCATATGACAATGGTGGCTTTGGCAACTCCAGTCCAGGACCATATACAATGCTTGTGATCTGTTAAAGTGTAAATATCACTGTTTTTATGCTTGTGAATTCTATCGCCATACATAAATACCAGGGTCGGATCCAGGGGGCGCATGGGCGCCCCCTTAAATTGGAAAAAATATTTTTTTTGTTGTAAATTCGTGATTTGTCACACGAAATACCCAAAAAATTATCGTGCCTCCCTCCGCTCGGCGCGATTATTTTAATTGCGCCCTCCTGACTTGAAATCCTGGATCCACCCCTGAATACAACTTTAAATCTACCTCATTTTGCAAGTTATAATGACGATTACAGCAATCAAGACGACACCACCCACTGTAACACCACAAATAAGACCTACAAAAATACTAATGTTGAATTAAGAGCTCCAGACAACGAGCAATAATATAAACTTTATTGTTAAAACAAGATCACAAAAATCACTCCGGTATCGACAACGTTGTGGAAATTAATTTCAGTAAAAACGGAATTCATGATTTTGCCATAAAGGTTCTTCCGCGGCTGCTATTATTTTTGGCAGTTGGATTTACTTCTACCTATCCAATCACTGCTCATCACTACTAATATAGTTTGTGATATTCCCTCGCGTCCATGGCGAGTACAGACCCCACTTTTTGGGGCATACAATTGAGTAACATCTGAAATTTGAGTATGTAAGCAGAAAATGTGCAGTACAACACGAGATTTAAGGCTACAAATGTATGCTTTGAGGCCAAATTACTTTGTTTTTGTTGCTTGTCAGTTTTGAAAACTTGCACCCTCCCGCTATCCTGTCATAGTCTGAGGCTTGATCTCCCACTTTCCGGTTATTTCCTGAGGCTTGTCCCCAAATATTCGGTCATCTCCTGTCTAAGTGTATTGTTGGCTAGTCTCTCATGTTCATTTATATATCCTTTTTTAATACAAGCAGTTCTTTTACTTTAATTTGTATCTAAGTGTAATGTTAGATAGTTTCACATGTCCATTAACATCCATATCCTTTCATACCAAGTAAAATACAATATAATGATATTGAAATAAAAACATTCATTTTATGAGATATCAAGTGTTTATGTATGGTCGTTGATTTTGTTTCTACTGACATGGACACACACTCCAAGTGACGAGATTTATAGAAAATATCCAAGATACAATGAAAAAAAAAACCAATTTAAAATCTAATAGAAATCTTAGACAGACAGAGACAAAATTAGTACCCCTAACACACAAATACATGACTACTCACTTTTCTGGCTTGGTAAAGACACTTCAATTAAAAGTGGCGGGGTTAAACTATATTTATTTGGACCAATGAAATGATGCGGTGATGCAAGAGAGTAATCTATATTACCTGTCGGTTTATTATAATTTAACACTATCTACACATGAAATCGTGGTCGTGATCGTGTGGTAGTTGGATTTATAACTACCTATGAAATCAGTGTCTATCACCACTAACGTTGTCAGTGACTTGCGACAGATCAGTGGTTTTCTCTGGGTACCCCCACAATATAGCTGAAATATTGTTGAAAGTGGCGTTAAATACCATAACCCTTACACTGAAATTTAATGTATTCTTACCAATATTAGTAGCATCCGGTTTATCGCCAACGTGTTGATCCATAGTGGGTGTAATATTAGTTATCGTATGTGATGGCTTATGAGTAGTTGTCACATCAACAGACCGAATAACTGCTTTGAGAAAGAAATACAAATTATTAAATTATAAAGTACATAATACATTATTGCAGAACATGTCTAATCCTACACACCAAGGAGCCAGGGAAATGTGTCGGATTGTACAGGATGTTGGAATACTTAGGTTCTACTTTTGAGTTGACAGATATTTGCGGCATTTTTACAAAAGAAGAAATTGTGTGTTTGCTTATGTAGGATGTGTTAAAGAATTGGAACTACAATGTAAAGGATGTTTATACAATATAGATGAAAATAATATAATACTAGTTTTTAATTTTAATCACAATCAATATATTTAGAACGATTTCATAACATATCAGATAATAGATGTAGCCATGTCCTTTGCAAAGAAGGTGAACACAGTTTAATGTAAAATTGAGAATAAGGAGTTCCAGTCTCTTATAATACTACAGCTGTGTTACATAGAGTCAAAGCCAGTAAAGGTAATATTATTGTCAGTAATAGAGGAAAGAAAACATTCTCGCAAGGGAGAGAAAAAGATCCATTGCCTTTTAAGAAATAGATATTTGACTACAATGTTTGCAGCAATGACTTCAAAC